>JABFPM010003936.1:0-13494 GCA_022817325.1 Idris sp. 1 HC-2018 | reverse complement strand
TGCATTCTCAATTGTATCGATGAGCCGATCGACTGCTACAGCCATCCCCACCTTTTATTTCTGCATTACTATCTACTTCGTACCGTGTTACTTGTGAGTTTAGATAATTAATTTCAATATTATAATCAAAAACCAGTTACAAAAAATCTAAAAAAAAAATTCTTTTTTCTACTTTCAGAACAAATTACTTACTTACATTGTTACCAAAATCTATTAATATTACAAACCAGATCTTCTTAATTCTTTTTTGAATTTACAGAAATGAAACGTGAATCCTGAACAGGATTAATTGGAAATCGTAAAAATTTTATAGATCAATTATGTAAGATTCTATCATTGATATATTTTTCTTTTTTCTTTTTATTTGACCAACATCCGCTGTACATTGTCTCTTTTCAAATTCCTATTGAACAATTGTAACGCACGAAATATTAAATCGCGGGATAATTTATAAAAGATAATAATATGATTTATCGTTCACTGATTATAAACTTTATTGTTACGCGAAATTCGTTTCGAAAGTATTGTACAATTTCCGAAAGCCATCAAATAAATCATCGGTACATATATATACGAAATGCAGTGTTGTTTTACGGCACCGATTGTCTACACAGTCGTCGTCGCAAAATGTCCGACTTCGTAGGTACGAAGCGTAACGCAGGCGCCATTAACCAACTCAGGAATGGCTCTCCAAACGTCGCTAACGATCGTTCGCAGCTTTGTTTTTATTTGCCCGAACGAGGAGTGGGGGAAGCAAAGACGTGTTTCTTTTCTATACCTATATACACATATAGGTACAGTACAAAAATACCAATGTTTCTCTTTCTTCTTTTTTTTTATTTTTCAAATTGCCATAGATCTAGTTGAGTAAACAGTTTTGAAGGGAATCCAAATATGTATTTTCAGCATCGTTAAGAGGGTGTTACATTTACGATTGTTAGCTGCAGATTTCTCTTTTCCCTTTGATGATCGGAAAGTCTAATTGGATTTTGTTGCGTGTTTAAAAATTTGTAAAATAAAAACAAATTTCCTTTATAAAAAGTATTTTACATTGTTTATAGTAGGGATGAATTATCTAACTAGTTTTTCAAAAATTTTTAATGCAAGTTAAGATTTTGTACATTTTTATAAGTTAAAAGAAGACAAATTGATTTTTGTGTAAAACGCATAAGAAAATGAATGAAAAATATACATTTTTTGCTTTTTAAGGATAATAATTATAAAAAAAAGTGTTGTAGAAAAGTTGTTTTGCAACAACAATGCGCAGTTTCCACATATATCCTTTTTCTTAAAGTGGAATATTTCTTTTTAGTATGTTGTTCCTCGTTACCTGTTTTCTGTGTACAACTACGCACTCTTTGGCCTCAAACTTGCAACGATACAGATCTCGTTTATCACTTTTATAATGCAATGATATCACCGCGTAGTAAAAAGAAGCAAGAGACAAAAAGACAACAATATTTATGATGCAGTGAAAAACTGAAAAAAGTGTTTTGAATTAAGACATTTGTTTGAACGCAGTGTCTTAAATTTCAAGTATAAATTTCACAAACAATTTCACTTTTCGCATATAAAAATATAACAATTTTCTAAAATTACAGCAAAAACAGAAAACAATTTTACGTCTCGATTGTAACTGTAAAAATAATGTGTCTTGTAAACCAAGACGTAAATTATTGTCCATTCAAACAAATTAAGATATGGCTGTCATAAAGAATAAATAAATTTGGTATTACTTTTTGTTTTCTGCTAAATATTATCAATGATTTACAGTCAAACACAATATTGTTTCTTTATCTAAATACTTATTTTTGTTTTTTATATTTTAAATAATTATTTTACAAAAATGTTTGAAAGTACTTAGAATTTGAATGCACAGTATTAAAATTTCCTGACTAACATTTTTTTCAAACCATATTTCATTCCAGACCAAAATTAATGAAATCATATAAATAATCTCTTTTTTAAATTCAGAAAACTATTAGTCAAATTTATTTTGATTTGAACTTGAAAATTAAAATATTTCCCCAATTGTCTCATTTCTGAAGGTCACTTAATCAAAAAGTCGTCCTCCAAGGTCACTTGGCCCAAGTTTGTTGCTGATAAAAGAGACTCACTACTGGCTGCTCTTACCCGCATCATCAGCACAAGTGGCCACGATAATGGGAGTTATGACACGCAATATACCCAGACATACTCATACGTTACATTTACAAACACACGCCAAAGATAAACGCAGATGAATAGGCTAAAAACAATCACGTGATCATGACCCTTTGAATCTTTTGGAGACCACTTGCAGCCAGTATCAACGCAAATTTTCTTCATAAAGGGTGTAACCTACAACAAAAAAGTCACGTGTCCATTTCCAGTTTTATCCCCAAGTGTTATTAGTAATGATTTTTCCTGACGAAAAATCTTTATTTCCGTTGGGGAGAGTGACAAAAAGTGAAGAATTAGTGTTGGACATTGTTACCAGGTCATATTAGAGGATACGTCACGTCTCCCCCTCGTTTTTGTTTGCTGCTAAATACATTGGGGACTATTTTTCCTGACTTCGATACGTCTGTCATATCAAATCTATAATAATGTCAAACTGTGTCCATCATTAAGGAACCTTCCAGCAAAATTTGTTAACTGTTACAAAAATGTAGAATTCTTTTTTCCTCTCTCTCTCTCTCTCTCTCTTTCTAAAAAAATGTATTCTAGTTACACGTACTCCACGTGATAACAAATAATGCTCCACTTTTGCTGAAATTTCACGCTGATTTTGCTTTGTTGGGATCGTTACAATGTCTGACATTGTGTGAGTGTATTGTTCATGTTTTGGTCGCGAGATCTTTGGGGTCTCGAAAACTCGACAGCTGTCCAGGTCTGGAAAACGTAAAAAGGGGGACACGTGGAAGCCCCAATCGATATATATGTATACACATCTTTTGACTTTGTCTGTCGTTGCTTTTGGCTTGTATATTCGAACGCGTGCCTGCAAACCCCACGCCAATTTCCCATAATCAATTTAAGAGGCACTTTGATTGGACAAATTTGGCCGTGAGAAATTAGAGAAAGAAAAGTTTGCGCTGATTAGGCATGCCTCTCAGCGGACCGAAAATTATGTATATAAAGACGATGGTTAAGGAAGAACTCAGTGTCCTCAAGGGCGCACGCAATATTTCTCTCTATTTTACACGCTGTTCATTAATTACGTAGAAACGACTGCGGAAGAAAGAACGCGAGGAATTATGAATTCACCTTTATCCACGCATTGCAGTTTGTTAGATGGCCTGAAATTGGCATCGCCTGACCTTTCGACCTGCTTCACAATTTTTGTCGCGCTTTTATAACAGCATTTTTCTTATTTTTAAATTTATATTTTCTTTAAAATAAACTTTTCTTCAGTTCACTAATTTTATCTTTTTTTTAATAAACTGCCTTGTATAACAGAAGTATAATCAAAATAAATTCGAACCATACAAAAAATGTTTTTTTATAGGTAATAAAAATATTAAAACTTTTACAATTTGTAAGAATCTCATATATATAATATGCATTTTTTTATGTATAAAATATTAATATATATATTCTCGTTTATATACTAAAAACAAAAAAGATTTTCCTAAAAATAGATCTAAAATAACTTTTTTACAGAGATTGTAATGTACTTTCTCAGTTTACTCTTATCTTTTACTTGTTAAAAAAAGGTAGAAAGATGTCTTGTTGATTTTTAAATAACTACTATGCTCGTCTAATTTATGTTTTAAAAAAGAACAGAAACATGTCTGTAGGTAAAAATCAATTGCACATCATTTTTCCAGCAATTAGCAGACTGTATTAGGCTGAGGCAAATGAATTATGGAGTGTAGAGTGAGAGTTTAATATTTACGACGGCACGTCTGATTGTGGCCAACTCTTTGAAGAAAACATTAGTTTATGATCGTGTCACACGATCACCAAGATCGTTCATCGTCGGCTAACAGCCACCAACGTTTTGCGCGTTCCGCACATGAACTCACAGCGGGGAGGCGATTACAAGCCGAGGATGAACCGAAAGCGGACTGGTACAATGTGTATAATGCAGAAATCGTCTAATAACAAATAGGCTCGACATGAAAATGCAGTTTACCATCCACAGAAGTTAAGATCAACTTCTAACAAAAGGTCTCACAAAGCGTGTTAAGGGTCGGGATTAGAAACTGTAAACGTATTTGGGATCAAAAAAATTCCATGCGAACTCTATGAGGATGTCTAGACAAGCTGTTCGGACGGAAATCTGTTTACAGATGTTGATTGGTTTATGAGTCAACTTTGGGGGGAAACGAATGAATACAAAAATTTCACATCCTAATTTTTCATTTTGAAAATGTCATTTAAACATAATTAAACAACTGGGTTACGTTAGAGTTATGGACAGGTAAATAAAAGGCTGGGGAAAGCCCCAAAGTTTGGGAATTCGTAACTCCTTTTGTCTCGGGAACGAGAGTGAAAGCTGTCAAAGAAAATTTTTGACTTACATTAATAAAGTTGACTGAAAAGGGTGGCACTATTACGAAGAAATAGAACAGTCTTTGGTTCCGTTGACATTTTTCCAAAGCGGAAAAAATTTTGCTTTTGAAAAGAAATAACAGTTTTTCTGACTTTCGATTTTTCCAAAATCAAATATACGATGTTTCAGTGCAACGGTTATCGTGTTAGTTTTGTCAGTTTTGTTAGTTCTGTTAATATTGTTAGTTGCTGTATAATTGCGTCTCGTTAAAAGGGAAAGTGCGTGCTGATTATGGTCCAGTTCTATTTCTTGTGTGTATACGATTGTACACAAAAAAATAATAAGGGAGCATAATGCCGGCATATAAATTTCCCGTTGGCCTTTTTTTCGTTTCAACGATGTGTGACAAGTTTGCATCATAAGCTACTTTGGCAGACGAATCAAAGGAGCGAGCAGAGCAAAAGGGACCCCAAGTGAGCTGCAGTTGGCGCAGAGTAATCCGCCAAGCGCGCCACCCGTCACGATCTTTTTCGGATGTCGCGCGGAGAATAACCTTTTTTTACATTCTCATGGACGAGCCTAGGTCCTACACTCCAGAACCCGTTCTACGAAATTTCAAATTAACAAACAACCAGGATAAACAAACGCAAAACTGGATCTGCCTGAAATAAATACACTATAGACAAATAAAAAAAAACATTGTACACCATCGATGTACAAAGTTTTTATTTCAACTTTTAGGAATTCTCCCATCTTTTTTTTGTAACAATTTTAGATTTTCTCAAAACCCAAAAGTTCATTCTTCTTCAGGTCTCCCTAATGATGGTCCCGGTAGAGATTTTTGGGGATCCTCTAAATGGTTTATTTGAAACAAAAATCAATACTAATTATTAACGATTTACGGTCTACTTTGCAACTCCATTTTTCAAGCTGACAGATGAGATTTTCTAACAAATTGAGGAAACCATAATTATTTACTTTTCATCAGGAAAATACCTTTCTCGATGATTGTTTTTGTAATTATAATTGGAGATAAGGGAGAAAAAGAAAAAACGAAGTTTGTTGCCCAAAATTTGTTTGACGAAATCGGCTCCCTCCGGGCAGGTAGAAGAGAGGACCGGTTTCGAACTCCCTTGGACTTTTAGACTTAGGCACCTATCTGTCCCTCTCTGTCGTTGACTTTCTCTGTTGGACTTCTTCTCATTTTACACCCTTCCTTGTCAAGAGGAAGTTTCACGCTGTATCATGACGCCACGAATTACCTAACCAACCACACAGTCATGCGTGTAAGCATTGTATTATAATATTCAGTTTCCTTGAGGTCAAGTGATTTCTGCAAATAAGACAGAAAAAAAAGAATCAAAATGAATCTCCACCAAGTTCGAAGAAACGTGATTTGGGAAAACTTTTTTCACAAAACTCGTTCTCAAATTTATTACCAAATCAAGCTCATTTCTCATTTCTCTTCCTACAAAATTTATGTCGAAGATATATATATAAGTATACTTGCGTCCTCTCCTTTTGCACAAACTGGATCGAGATCCTGTTTGAGAATCAAGTTCGGCCACGTACACGCAGCTTCCTCAAACGGTCCAGGATGGCCGTTGGCTCGGCGAGAAGAAATGCTTTTTTGAAAGCGAGCACGTAAAAGTTATACAAAATGTTCGGCTCAATCATCAGCTGGCGATTCAACCGTCTTCTAGTTTTGTTTCGTTGGTCCTGTCAAACAACTGGACACCTGAGTTCGCACCCGGATGGCGACTCTCACGGAAGAAAGGATTATGTCGGAAGAGCGAGGGTCTAATGGAAAAGTGAGATGATGGCTTTTTATTTTTTCTTTCAAACTCAGTTAAGAAAATGAATGGACACTCTAGGGGAGGAAATTTGATCGAACCAATAAAATGCAAATTAAAATTTTTAATAGAAAATTAAACAGGCTGCAGCTTTTTTAAAATGAAATCATTTATTTAATCACGTCTGCTTGTTCATATTTCATTTGCTTTTAAAAAAGATTGCATTAACAAAATGATAATTCATTTAGCAGATTATTTTGTCCATAAAAAATAGACTGAATATTAGTGGCATGTTTATTTAATAAAATAACAATTAATTGCATATTGAAACTCGAATTTGTAAATCAAATTATTTGAAAAAAAATAAAGCTCTGTATAAAATAATTTCAACTGAAAATAGAATTTATTGTAGAATAATTCAATTGTCATTTCCTTTTTTGGTATTTAATTTTGTTATTCTTTAATCAGGAATTGAACTTTAATTTAAAAAAAGTTTTTAATTTATGCTGCAAATGTTTACAGACGAATTAAATTAATTTTTACAGGGTAATTAGATCTGAAATTGTCAGCTTCCGCGATGTCAGATAAGAAAATGCATTCGATCAGCTGAATTAATCAGCGCACTTACCGTTCGGTTAATAGATGGATTTCAATATTCATTGAACGGGACCTTGGCCGATACCTGAATTGTGTTGAGCCACGAAGAGGGTGGCACTGTGACGTTTAGATCGGGGCGTGCAGTCATTACCTATAACAAGAGCCGTCATTAGCGTGACATTACATAGTTCTTAAAGAGTAACAAAAAAATTTCATTAAAGCTTCGCATAAAAAAAAGTGTGATTAGAACCATTTGTGCTTGTGGTTAATTAAAAATTATAAAGTACAATGTAATATGTAAGATTGCATGATGCGTTGCATTTTTTGCGCAGCACAATGCGTGTATCGTAATGATTTGGCTCTGGCGATTTTTTTTGACGGGTAATCATTGTAATTCCATGGCAAATTAGTGCAACTGAGAGTTCTTCGACTCCTGAAGAAGCCTGGTTGAAAACCACCTGTATGCATTTAGTCAGGATTTCGGAGTTCATGACGAGTTGTTCGCATGTATAAAAACGGACAAGTGTCCTTTAATAAAAGCGGCAGAAGGAAAAGTGTTGGCGCAAAAAAAGGGCTTTCGATAAGTAAGAATGAATAACGCGTGTAAAAATTTAATGCAGGGTTTTAAATAATATGACTTTGTAAAACAAAATGAGGAATGTAATTGTGAAAAATAGTAAATGAAATTATGAACTTTATTATGCAAAAAGAAGAAAGCGAGTTTGTAAAGATGTATAAAAGTTAAACTTGTCAAATTACTTATTGACTTTATAAGTATAAAAATTAATATTTTTACGAATATAGAAGATTAATAAAAAAAATGTACAAATTAAAGTGAAAATCAATTATTTTTATTTATTTTTGCTGGGTCCGAACATTGTGATTTTGAAGATGCTTTTTCAATTATTGTTTCGATTGAAATGATTTTTTAAATTATCTTTTCGACTAAAAAGTCTGAAGCATCTATGACACTTAAATGTTTTCTCTTTAGTGTGAACTAGAATATGGTTTTTTATAAGAGATTTAAATTTAAATATTTTATCATTTGCGTTTAATTCTATCACTCATATTGCTTTTTACTTCTCTAATTTTATGAAAATTATTGTACTTTATGTTATTTATTACTGATATGAATTATTTTGTTACTCAGCTATATCTGCAATTAATAAACGTTTTCAGTAAATTACATGTATACAACTTAAAAATAAAAAAATAATTTAAATTAGAATTTCATACGTTATATTTTTAAATTATTAGTACTTTTTTCCAAAAAGAAAAGTTAAATTAATCTTTGCGAATTTAAATAAAGTAAAATCCACTTTTTTCCATATTAATTTGACAATTTTTTTGGTAAAATAAGCTCTCGAGATGTTTACAGTTTTTCCGATTTTATATTGAATAATTTTCTAACGACTAATTCGATATGCTTTTATAATGTCATCTAACGTAGTTTAAAGTAACATTTCAAATTAAATTGCTTCTTGAATTCAAGTTAATTATTTTAACAAAAATTTGTAATCACAATTTTATTTTAATATCTCAATGGAACATTTTTCGATATAAATAACACATTTTAAAACCAAAAAAGATGAATAAAACAAAATAAGAATTGAATTTAAATTAAATTCATAAGAGGCGTAATAAATCCCATTACTTAACATAATCTTCAAGTTTGTTTTGATGTCTTTGAACGATATATGAAAATATATATCCTGAGTATTTACGTACTGATAAGAAAACATGTTATTTCAAAATACATATGTAACCTAATTTAATCATATTGATATATTCATATCAACATTCGAAAAATTCTTTCAATAATTAATTTTAATTGACATCCATTACAATTTTTTTTCTTCTTCAACCCGAACATTTTTTTATTTTATAAACATTTTTACAGGAACAAAAAAGAGTGCCATACAAATTTGTTTTCATTTTTAATCTCCCAAAATGACAGTGTAAAAAATGCCCGTATAGTTATCGTCAATTTTATTTTTATCATTCGAGAATTCCTCTTGGCCCATTGACGTCTCCCTGCCGAATGATTTAAACTGCCACCCAACAATTATCCCCAACAATATTTATCGTCTAAAAAAGTGCAATGTGCTCCGCCACATATTATTGAGAGAGAAAGCACGTATCAGCGTTATTTCGAAAAATTGTTATCTTTTTGTACGCACACTTGGCTGCGAACGCTCGGAATCTTCGGTAAAGAAGATGGGAAGGGGGGGGGGCAGCAAGGTATAATGATATTAATCAGGGCGGCGTTCAGCTTCCTTAAAATTGCCGGCAGGCTCAATTTCTCACTTAAAATCTAATTAGACCTTCCTCTGGTCTGGCTGTTCGTGGCCCCTGGCTACCTTAGGTTAGGTCCTGAGAGAGCACCTCGCAAATTTGACCCCGGGATAAAAAGCGAACCCACCTATAAGACCCACTTTGCAAAATTGCAGTTTCCTGGCTGCGTCGTGCATACCACGGGGCACGTTTCAACGTTCCGGTTCCTTCTTGATATCAAAATCATTCACATATAACGTGAGCATTTTAATTGCTTTGGTGTCATTACTTATTCATTGGTCCAACAAAATTCATTAATGCAAAAAAGGATTTGCGGTAAAAAATCAAAATTTAATTCCTTTTGCTACTTGATTGCGGAATTTTAATTAAAAATCAGTTCTTACTTTTTAGGAAAATTGTTTTATAAAATGAATAGATAACTCTCTAAGGTTTTATTTAATTACAGAGATTATTTTTTTAAAATTTTTGTTGAATAAAAATGGTATGTTGGTAATTGATTAATAACAAAAAAATACTTACACTGGTAAAGTTTAATATAAAAGTACAAAATATGTATTTTCAAAAATAAAGTATATATAATTTTACAAAAGATATGTTGATGATCAGTTTTTTTGATACCAAAAAATAAATTAGATCTCAAATCAAATCATTTAATAGTTTTAAAGGAAAATAAAATTTACTTACAAATTAGAAGAGAATTCAAAACTTCATTTTTTACATTCTACAATCAGTTGATAATTTAATTGATTGGTATCAAAAAAATACTTACATTGGTAGAATTACACATTTTTTGTCTAATCATCCAATCCATCAAAAAAGATCTATGATTTTTCAATTAGTGGACAGAGCAATTCTGCGAGCAGATAATTTTTTTCATAAAAAACATCAATTTAGTCAAAAATACTTTATCATATAAAAATAATTTATGTTCCTATAAATTTATAGAACATAACATCAGAAGAAAAAAATATTATGTTCTTTTCAGAATTTTTCTATTTTAATTAGGTGTAATTTTTAAAAGTATACTGTGCCTTCTTTTCATCAGAAAAATTTAGAAGTTTTTAATTTTAAAAAATTTAAAACTATTCCCAGTAATAATTTACGAATTTCCCGTAACACGTTTTAAACAAACTGCAATTGACACGTATACAACTACAAGTTGTAACCAAATATAAATTGTAAAGTGAATTACCACATCTATTTGCTAAACTACACTTTCATAGACACTTATGTAATTATGCAGGCAAAATAAATGATCTGTAACGCTTTTCCTGAAAAATCAAAAATTCTTATTTCAACAGAGAAAAATCTTTAAATGTTAACAAATATATTCAATACTAAACAAGTTGTTAAATATAATGTTTTCTCTTAACAAAAAAAGAACTTTTGCAACATAATAAAATAGTCATCTAATATGGTGCATCGTTAGTTAAGGTACAAATTTCGCCATTTGCCTTCGAATCTGCTTGTAACTTCTTCTTATGGAAGGCATGAGTAATCGCCTTGTTAGCCCTTATTGCCTATACTGGACTCATACTCACTCTGCGTGGTGAAAAAAAAGAAACAAAAATTACGAAACATTGCACGATACAACATCGACACGACGTAGAAAACAAGTTGAACGCAGGACCGCCAACATCACAAGAAAGCGGACACAGAAAAAAGTGTGCTTTTAGCAGAGACGCCAGTCCCAAAAAGCCGAGTAGACAAAACGAAAAATCATTCCACTCGCCCACTCTCATATATTTTCGGCCCGAATGATTTTTGTAAAGTCATAGTGTTTATGATGTACTGTCAGAAATGTTTTTTTTTTCAAACGTTAACTCCCACAAGTGTGAAGTAAATAATTGATTTCTGATGAAAATCACTCCGGGAATTGATTTAATGATTAATCATATTTTTCATTACGAAATCTTTTATTACAAAAATAGAAAACAATTTTTCAAAAGTTCATGTTGAAAAATTGTTATTTGTTTTTAAGTTTCGTCGAACAAGACCGGATCGTAAAAAGGTATTTTTGCAGGAATACCTTCGGTAGATATTTTTTGTTGTCTTTTCTGATTCCTGCGCATTTTGTTTCATGATATCTGGCTGAAAGAATCGCGGAGTTGCGAGTACTCGCGTGTAAGCCCAGAGGGAGAGAAAAGTCGCGTGGCACCATATGTTAAGGAAGAAGCCGGAGGGGGTCCATGTCAGACACCGAATGGGGAAGAACATTGCTTTATCGTGTATCCAATTAATAACTCTTTTCTCTGTCCTTTTGCGCGTCTTTCTTGCTTCTTATCCCGAAACTACGTCCTCCTGAATAGATTTCGCATTAAAGATACATTGCGCAGGTAGTCAACTGGATAATCAACAAAAAATGTTATCTTTAGCTGCCTTCTTTTTTTGTATTCCACGTCAAAAGTTTTACCCAAGCTAGTAATTTATGAAAACGTGACACAGGACATTGAAATTTTGTTTTTTCAAATTGATTTTTATATTAGACACGCACTTTTCACAATAATAATCATTTCTAATTTATTTCTTTTGATATGAACATTTATTTAATAAACTTTTAATTAATTGATTATGAAAAGTTTGCGGTAATAAATTAAATTTTTATTTAATAAACATGAGTAATGAATAAACATTTTTTTTCTTCTTTTTCAGGTTGCGGAAAACTTGTGATGAGGATCAACGCAACGAGAAAAATTTTTAACAAACAATTTCTGCCAACGGCACACACGAAGAAAAAAAAACAACAAATTATTAACACGATGTAGATTGTAAGAATCAATGTTTAACGCTGTAGTTACTTGGAAATTATAGTTGATAAACTATTTTAAACCATGTCCTTTTATTTGTCCTTATCTTCGTGTGACGTTGTTTCACAAACACTTTGCTCGTTTAATCGGAGAAAATAAAAAAAAGGTTGCGAGCAATAGTCGCCATCTGCGATGCGTAATTAACAAAAGGGTTGTTCATTTCTTTTTTTCGCGGCCCCTTGACTTTCACGGAGCTGGTTGGCGTGCCCGCTGGCAGCGCGTTTGATTTATATTTAATTTTTATAATCCGCGAGGGGACCGAGGGGGCCCACGCGTTTTTCTTTTCAGCCGGAGAATGCAGCTTCATTAGCAGTTGATGAAAATCAACGACTTTTAATATGCTAACTCGTTCTTCTTTTTTTTTCATCCACCAATCGTCTTTAATAATCGTCGCAATCAACTAAATAATTGATGATTTTACATTTATATTTTGGCGACAACTCTTTAAAACAAAGAAAAAGTATGAAAAGTTAAATTTCAAGTTTTAACATTCAATCAATTTTGTAAAAAATTAGATTCATATTTTTGCTACAATTATTTAAGGTAGTCCTACCATGGTCAGGTTTTTTAGATAGACTGAAATTGTTTACAAATTCTTAAAATTTGTTTTTTTTAATGTATATATTCTTTTATACAGGTCAACGATCGTTTTATCGAGTTATTAAGGTTTAAAAATATATGATATTTATGAAAAAATGTCAAGTTAAAAAAAGAATCTCATGTTTCGCTACTTTTACAATATTTTTAGAAAAAATAACGATTAGATGAAGCATTAAAAAACTTCTTTGTATTAAATTCAAATATCGGAGAATAATTATAGATTTTTTACAATATAAGTTAACGATAATTCTGCTGAATTATTACCAATTAAAAAATGATGGTCAGCCAAAAAATATTAAATATAACAGATAACCTTTTTTTTCGGGAAACAAAACTTGTAAAATAATAGTATCATATTGCATTTTTAAGTGTCACTATTGATTTTTATTATTTATTTGGCGATTAAAATAATTAATTTCTATGTAACAATGAAAATATTTGACTAAAATTTGAAAATTATATGTTACATTTATATTTGATATTTCGAACGAATTATCAATGTATCAAAAAACTAGTCAAATACACACTAATTAGATAACTTTTTATTTAAAACAAAATGTATAACTTATGTTGCTACCATTACAAAATTTTGTAATTTCAAATGAATTATTTTAAAAACTTAAAATTGCATATTTATTATTTTAATTAATATTATTCGGTTGTCATTTTGATTAGTTTGTGTCGGTAGGAAAATCGTTTAAAAAAATCTGAATTTAAAAATAGTTAAAAATAAAATAATTATGTTTAAAGGTTTTTTATTATTAATTTTTTTAAATCTTGTGCAAAAAAATATTTTAAAACTTGTACATTTGTGAACTGTAAAAAACGGGTTGCATTAATTCAGAATTCGACAATGGAGGGATGGTTAACCTTCGGGAATGGGATTATGGAGTGACTTTATGGCAGATCAGAGGCTTGCTTT
>JABFPM010003935.1:0-13495 GCA_022817325.1 Idris sp. 1 HC-2018 | reverse complement strand
ACGAATCATCCGGGTACTATTACGATCCTAGCACTGGACTGTACTATGACCCTAATTCTCAATACTACTACAATAGTCACACTCAACAATTTTTATATTGGGATGAAGCCTCATTTTCATATCAACCTGCAAAAGTAAGACTCCTACTACAAATAATAACTATTTTTTTAAATAAAAAACCTAAAGTTTCATTACTTAATCATAAAAATATCAAATTATTATGAAATTTAATTAATTTTACAATTATCAGACAAACCCTACTGTCGCTACATTAAGTGCCGAAAATACCTCAGCACTTGATTTCCAAAAGGAGGAGGAAAAGAAAAAAGATTCGAAACAAGATAAGGTGAAAGTCGCGAAAAAAATTGCAAAAGACATGGAACGTTGGGCAAAAACGTTAAATCAAAAGAAGGAAAATGCCAAAAGCAATTGGAACTCCGAGTTGATCAACAACGACGGTCAACAAGGTTCGGGTAGTGGCGCTGCAGACGCCGGTTATGCCATCTTAGAAAAAAAGACGATGTTGAACAGCTCGTATCTTGATGACGAGGACCAGTCGTCGAACAACGGTCTGGTGGCAGCCTATGGCGGAGGCAGCGACACCGACGAGGAAATTGAGGACGTGCAGCAGGAGGACCGCCAGCACACCGACTGGAGCAAACTCGCGTGTCTTTTATGCAAGCGCCAGTTTCCCAGCAAGGAGGCGCTGTTGCGCCACCAGCAGCTGTCAGACCTGCACAAGCAGAACCTCGAAAATTGGTACCAGGTTCGCGGGCTGGACCCCAACGATCCGCAACAAAGAAATAACAAATACAGGTTCGTTAGTCAGCTCAAGAAATCGGGAGAATGGAAAAAGAAAAATAGCAGAAGTCAAAAGTAAAAAAACTTTGCAAAAGTTGAGACAAATATTGCGAAAATTAGTTTATAGTTAAAGATTAAACATTTATTGCGGTTGTAATTTGTGCATTTTCTTTTTTGTTACTTGTGATATATATATTATTTTGTATGACAAATTATGTAGTGTTTATTGTTTTTTTTTGCTCCAAAAATATAGTTCGTTTTCAAATGGCATGTGAACATTATTTTATTTGTGTTATCATAAACTCTTAACTTTTTGTTTCCTGCGTTACACTCCGTGCTGTGTATTTTTTTTCATACTTTTAATAATGCTTTAAATTAAAGTAAGTTTCATTTATTTATTTTATTATTCTAATCTAACCACTTGATTTACATTACTAATTTTTTTTTTCTCTCAAAGCTGAACTTTTTTTTAAGTTTTATAAACTTTATAACTTCTTTGTTTTTATTTTATTAGGGATCGCGCAAAAGAAAGAAGAGCTAAATACGGTGAGCCGGAACCTCCTCAGCCCAACAAGCTGAAAGAAAAGTATCTGAAAACTCGTGTGGAAGATATGCCGGTGTCTTACGAGGAGCCAACCCGGGCTGGAATTGGCTCCGACAATGTTGGCAACAAGCTTTTGCAAAAAATGGGTTGGAGCGAGGGCATGGGACTAGGAAAGAGCAACCAGGGTCGTACAAGTATCATCGAGACCGAGAGACGCGTGCCCACCGCTGGTTTGGGTGCCAAAACTTCGACGTACAATGCCCTCCCGGGCGACACTTACAAGGATTGCGTGAAAAAAATGATGTACGCACGTTATCAGGAACTGTCAGACTCATAAGTGCTTCTCGAAATTTATATGACTTTTTAGCGCTGTTTCAAATTCTGTAGCAATTAATTTTTATTATATGATGATGATAGGAACTTAATCAATCAATTAATTTTCTGAAGTGTCCTATATATATAAATGTTTCAGCATTATTTATTTGTGATAAATGTGTATAGTTGCGATTTATTCAACACTTTGTGTTGTAATTGAATTTGTAAATAATTTTTTTTCCTTTTTTGTTAAATTCATTGTGTATTTTATGTAAAAATAAAATTCAATTTAAACAGTGAGCTAAAATTTTATAATAGAGATTATATTTGTGGTAATGTATTTGATTTAATTTAATCTACTTTTTAGATTTAATTAACATCAAATATGTTGTATTAATTGTATGTATTAATAAAATTTTAACAAGCTTATCCAAGCGCTAAGAAGTCAAGAACTGCATATTGCATTTGAGATTCTAGATATGCAATTTATTAAAATATATTATCATTACATTTTTAATTGAAAAAATTAGGTTTACATTTTAAAGAAACGTTGCATGCAGTGATTTTTATTTAAAAAAGAACATTCTGCATATTAAAAGAATTTATAGGTTATAAAATTGAAAATCAAAATATTAGGTATAACATTTGAATACAAATAAAAATGTGAATAATTTAAGAATCTCAAATGAAATATGACGATTAACTTTTACTCTAATGCCTAAGTTTACTAAAAATCAAAGTACTTAGAGATCTACGCTCGAAACGAGTTTATTTTATCAAGTAACTATATCATTTTATCCTGACGGGAATTTTTAGCATTTTTTGAAATATAAGAATTATATTTTACATGCACAAATAATACAGAAATTGTGTGTTCTTATTGTGCATTAATTTTGACGTATACATCTTTTTTAATTATAACATATTTGACTTTTAAGACAAATAAAAATTTAAACATCAATTAAATTTTAAGTAATCAAAATAAATAAAAAAGGAACTAATGAAATCGATCAAACTACTTGTAGTAGTATAAAATAAGTCTTTTTGGATGAAAGTAATAACTGTCTTTGCTATTTCTTTTAAATGTTTTTTTTTTAATTTTTTATTTTAATTTTTATATTTCATTTATAACTTTTTAAATAATAAGCAATACAAATTGTGTAAATTGAAGTGTTAACAATTTTTTAGATGAAAATTATTTTTATTATTTAATAATTTTAATTATTTTAAATAAATGTAAATATAAAATATTGATAATTTTAATAAAAATTAAGAAAAAAAAAGAAAATCTTGTGCAGAGTTTATATTATTATACCTTTAATTTTGAAGAATATCAACAATTTTTGGTTTTTTATTCGAATATTCAAATTATTATTCTGATTGATAATTTATTGTTCGCCTATTTTTTTAATTTTGTTTTAAAAAAATATAATCAACTGAAAATTGACTTTCCTTTTATGGATCGAGAGATAATTGCAGAATGTCAACTACTTGTTTTCTGGATGACCTTAAACCTTACAAGGACTCAGACTTGCGCAGGTTACCTAAAGAGATCTAGGGAATCGTTTTTCAAAACTTGAAAAGCGATATTATACCACACACATAAAAATTAAAATTCATTAAAAGATAAAATGTATTTAATTAAAACCTTTATTAATAATCAGTAATTCGAGAAAGGATAAGAGACACAGTATGACAATATATACAGAAATCTATGCCGCGATTCTCAAAATAATTTGAGGAAATTATTTAATTTTTGGAAACACAAAATTACATAATGTAACATACTCACATTCATAAATACATTAGACTCACACATGTGTATATATATATATATATATATATACACATCTTGACGAAATATAAGTAAAACATAATTATCCTATTTTTATAATGCGACATAAAAATAATTGAATGAGAAAATTTTATTTAAGCTAAATATCATAAAACATTTTATTTAAATTAAATGTACGTTACACGCAATTAACATACATATAATATAAATTTATCGAATAAAAAAATCTAAATCATTAAAAAAAAATGTTTAGCATCATTACACATTTTAAATATTCGTTTGAATATATTAATCTTGAAAACCAATGAAAAGCTGGTTACATGCACACAAAAACCTTGACAAACCCATACTAATAATAAAAATAAGATATACAAAGTTATACTTTTCCAGCCAAAAAGTATTAATTATATTTTAAGCCATATGTTTAAGTTGTCTAATTAAATTAAAGAGAAGAAAATAATTTACAGAAGGCACTTTGTACAGTAACGGATCTGGCGAAGAAAAAAAAGTTGAGATAATTTTAAGGTTTATATAAATAATAATAGTATATGTACAATTGTATTTTGATTATTAAAATTTAAAGTTTGACCCGAGATCCGTTTCTGATGTGAACGAGCTTTTGGTTTTTTGATTTGTTTTAAAAATATTGAGCACAAGGTCCGCAGTTGAAAAATGTTGCGGCACTCTCCATTACAAAAAGTTGCATTGTGTGTTTGTATAAAAATAATTTACACGTTTAATCGCTTTAAACGCATATCACGATTATTTGTTTGCGCAGTAGTTAACAAAGTTTACATTAGTCCTGCGATAAGCTAGACAGAGATCCTTGATCCTTCCTCCTGCAATGAATTCCCAATTAAGGCCGAACATTTTAACGCAGTTTAAATTAGTTATTCGATATAATTTTACATGTTTTTTTTTCTCCCAATCAAACTATATCACTCGCATGGAAGGTACTTTGGAAAATACCTTCCGTAAAATGCAATAGGCACACTGAATGACCAACTTTACGGTGTTGAAAAAAAAAAAAATTTAAATTAACTTTACAAAACTGTTTGAGAATAAATTGAAAATTGAAGTTTTATATACATAGTAAAAATAATATATACTTGAAGTATAGTTCACCAGTACTGAACAGTATTGTAATGCTATTTGAAATGTTTTTTTTCCTTATGAATCTAGTAAAATTACCGAATAAAACAGGTAATTTTGTCCGATCCAATATAATTTATTGACAAATAGTTACAAAAATAACAATCACTAACATTTGTTCAGGTAAAAACTGGACGAAGGGGACCTTTGTCCTAGAAGAAATGTTTAAGAAGACAGAGATCGTTTTTAAAAGTAATTGTTGAATTGCAAAATTTCTTATACCAAAACATATTGTCGAGAAAACAATCTCACTGTCTTCTTAAGGATACATATTTGAATATTGAAAAAATCAATTGAAACTTTGCAAAAGAGTCTAATGTCTTAACAAGCCTGTGTAATTTTCTTTAAAATTGTTTGTCAGTTAGTTTTTAAGACAATTCAATTTTAATGCTGGTTAGAATTGCGTTATCATTTTGAAAAAGCACGGACCATGGGTAAACAAAATGACGAAACCATTTTAAAAATGCAGAGACCATAGGTAATTAAAATGGCGGCACTTCTCTAACCAAAATAGAAAAATTGAATTATCTCAAGAACTGGATGAAAAATTCTGAAAAAAATCACGTCTTTCAATTAGGTTACTATCAACATTTCTGCAGTTTTTTTCAATTTCTTCACTAATCCACTGAGTATCCTCGTTTTTTTCGGAATGACTCGAGTAAATGAGCACCTCTTTAAGGGTATCGCGGGTCCGTGATGTACCTAGCCGCCGAGTGGTGCAAGTTGTGCTGCGACCGGCTTCGTCGATAGTCCCGGATGTTTGGCTGCAGGCTGGCATAATAAACTGGGTTGCCTAGGTAGGGTTCTCTGAATCCTTTCATCTGTTCAGCACCCGGATAGTCTGGAGGCGGGTTTACTTGAAACTGGGACAGGCTTTGCAGCACGCAGACCGAGCGGCGCCAGTTCACGTCCTTACGCTGCTGCTCCTCCTCACTCTTAGGCTGCTTCCTTCTGCTCTGCGAGGATCCACTCTCCGTGGAATTGCTGTCCTCGCTTGTTCCCAGTCCAGGGTCTCTTTCCTCAAAAGCCGTCAGACTTACTGTTGGACTGCCTTTAGTGATGCTATTTGGATGGTAGTACAGCGAAGGATGAGGAATCACGTAGGGCTTCGAAATATTTTCCTCCGAAGGCTTTTCCTTATCAAAGTTGGTGCAGGATCCAGGTCCGAATAGGGACAACAAGACTGGAAGTAGGAGCAGACCATGGATGGCTCCGATGAAGATGACCAGGAAGACCATCTTAAAGAAGACCAAGAAGATGTAGGTGCCGGCTAGAAGCAGAGCCACCAGACCTAAGATGGTAGACAGCGCGCCCTGGACGATGGGAAGTCCCAGAGAATAGAGGCAGTCCTTGACCCGGTCATCAGGTCGTTTCTTCTTGGAGCTCATGTAGGCGTAGCAAATGTGCGCTGTGAAGTCAACACTGAAGCCGATGCACATGATCAGATTGATCATGGAGATGCTATCAAGGCTGACGTCCCAGAGGGACATGTACCCTGCAACTCCCAGTTCGATGGAGACGATGCAGAAAGCCACCCAGAAGCAGCATAGGACGTTCGGGATGAAGATAAGCGAGATCATCATCATGACCAAGGCGCCGAAGATCATACACTGGATGCTGGTGGGTCGCACCAGCTCAAACTGGTCAAAGAAGACAAAGTAAGGGTGGAAGACACTAGCGTTTAGGGGTGACTCGTCGCAGATTCTGCGCAGTTCCTTTACCATTTCTTTTTCCTGGTTGGTTCCGCTCACGTTTACAGCTTGGATGAGGAAGCGACTGGCGATTATGTGCTCCTGCTTTTCGTTGAATTTCACATCCAGGGTGAAGACGCTGTTGGGATGCAGCCAGACGTCTTTCAGGGTGGAAATGAAGGCGGTTTCGTTAGAAATTGAGACATTAAGGTAGTCTTCGTTACTGCGAATGTAGCCGAGGAAACTTCGGAGCCAGCTTTCAGAGTAGACTGGAGAACTAATGTAGGAGGAAGCTTCTAGAGATGAGGTTAGGTTTTCCATTTGTTCTTGGATTTTAGGATCGCTGTAATCGTATTCACCTGCGACTACCACCTATAACAATAAACGAATTTGTTTTATTTAAAATTGTATGTAAAATAGAATTGCATAACTTAAAATATAGGTTAGATAATAAGATTTAAAAAAGGTTTGAGTGATTCTATATCAAATCGCTCAAAACTTGATCGACAAAAGTCGAGGTTCTTGAAAATGAATGTAACTTTTTTTTGCAGTTTCTTTCGTACAAAATATGGACAAAAATACCCGTAAAAAGTCTAAAAGCTTATAAATTGATTCCAAAATTGACAAAAAAACATTTTCGCATTTTAAAGGAATTTCTCGTGATTTTAAAATTGAAACAATTGTTTTTTAATAAAATATAAAGTTTTTAACTAAACCTAATGTTGCGTTTTTTTAAAAACGCTTTATATTTGGAAGAAAACATTAATCCACAGTTAAAATTGCATATACATAGTAAAAAAGTTGAAAAAATAATGAAAAATTGTATTTGTGAAATACAGAAAATACAGGTATTTTTTGATTGTCATTGGTCAACATAATTCAAAATAGAGTATATATTTTGGTTTAAAACGGGTTTTTACTTTTTTCATATTTAAGTGGTTTTTGATGAAATTTTTTTAATGAAATTAATACAAATTATCACAAAATATGTGATGAAATTTATTGATGAAATGTCTGTCCCCCTTACTATGTATATGCAATTTTAACAGTGGATTAATGTTTTCTTCCAAATATAAAGCGTTTTTAAAAAAACGCAACATTAGGTTTAGTTAAAAAGTCGATATTTTATTAAAAAACAATTTTTTCAATTTTAAAATCATGAAAAATTTCTTTTAAATGCGAAAAAAATTTTTTTTTGTCTATTTTGGAACCAATTTATAAGCTTTTAGACTTATTACGGGTATTTTCGTTCATATTTTGTACGAAAGAAACAGCAAAAAAAAGTTACAGCCATTTTCAAGAACCTCGACTTTTTGACTTAAAGTAAATTGGCATGGAATCACTCAATTTCAAAGGATTAATAATAGAAAAACGTAGATATTAGGAAAATTAGAATTATATTTCTTAAAAAATAGATTATATTACAGAGTTTAGAAAAAATGGATTTTAAAAAAAAGATTTTTCAAAAAGATTATAAAAATTAGTATCACTTAACCGAAAAAATTTATAGAATTAGAAATACATTTTTACGGAACAATTCGAAAAAATAAAAATTGATGTTTATTGAAGGAAGTTAGTATATACTGATAAGCTAATCAAATCTGTGCTACGGTCAAGGACTTTCAGTTTCAATACTAAATAAGCTCATTAGTAATCTGTTTTCTCTCTTTATGATGGTGATTTATCGATAAGTCAAAGTCCACTTGATAAAATACTTTTTTTCTCTTTATTTCTTTGAATTTTTATTCCTAATTTATGCGCGTAATAAATATTATGTTAAAATTACATTGGGGATGCCCCAATTTGACTGTTGAAGTTTCGTTATCACTTTCAATGTGTTCATGTAGGAAGCAGGAAGTTTATAAAAGAAAACATAATAATCAATGTTTTCAAAATTGCTGATAAAAAGTATTGTAAATCCACGTTTTATGATTGTTTACGCAACTTGCTTGACTTCCGAGCCAAAATTTGTTGTTTAAAATTATTCGCTAATTAATAAATATTTATTGGTGCTTTCAAATCGCTGTAAACCCATAATTTGATGAAAATAAAACTATAATGATGTAACTGGCCTCAATAAAGTTTACTTTCATTTTGTAATAATGACTAATAATTTCTCAAAATGTGGATTTTTATTTATTTATTTTTCAAGAAAATTGATTTATTTCTTTATCTGTTTGAGGAAACTTTCGTTTTCAACTCTTTCATTAGAAACTAATGCATAATATTCTTGTCTTATAGATTTGGACATTTGAATATAACAATTACTGACATGAAAAGAGAAGTTTAATAATTCTCCTTTCATGACACTAATTATTATCCGAATGTTTGAGTTCAAATTATAAAGTTGTTGACCCGAAAATATATGTGTAGAAAATTTTCTATATATGTTCTTTATATGTTACATTCAAATCTGAAGGTCAACTTCTGTGTCATTTACTTTCAATTTTTTTTTGTTATCTTATTTTTAATTATAACTTTCTATAAACTCTTCTATTCGTTTGCATTACTTGTATTCAGTTGTTTTTATAACTGCATTTTAAAGGTAAAAGGATGATTCTTTTTCAACTATTGTCTCATCAAAATTAGACATCCGTCTTCTTTTTTGTCTCATCTTCTTGTGTATGATGTAATGGGAATTTTCGAACGAATACAAATGCATGCTATAAGACAGAGAAAGTCGTGGCCAAACAGAGAAAGATAATTTGAGAAGGAGAGAGTGGATGACATAATTTCAAGTTCGTGTACGTAAAATACTGGAGTTACACATCTTGTCACTGATTATCAAATGTTGCCTTTTCTGACTAGTTGTTTCTGCCGATTTGGTCGGAATAACTTACTCGACATAATAGTTATGAGGTACTTTCTTTCTACTTGTAACAAATTAAAAAAACATTCTTAGTTTCTGTAATTTATAAATTATTGTATGCCATTTTTTATATATACAGTTTTACTAAAATATTTTAGTAAACAAAAACTTTACTGATAATAAAATATTTGTTGTACAAAAATTTGGTAATTATGAGAAAAACATAATTAAAATTTTTATCACTTATTTGAAAATAATTAATTATTAGTGATGTAATACGGTATTAAAAGATGAACAAGTACTTTGAGTATCAATGCGAAAACGAAACGATTTTTATAAATATATTTGATTAATTTTTACGTTTAAAATACTACTTTTGTTTTCATCAAAGAATCAGATATCAGATTGAAAATTAAACGAAAATGATATTTTGTCCTGTGGTAAGTTCCTTATTTGATAATCGTTTAACAAAAATTGCATAATTGACAGCTCAGTGCATAAACACACTTTTTTTTTAACCAACAACTAATTATTTTTGTTGCAATTTTCGAATAAAAATGTCAACTCTGCTATTATATTAGTTAATATTTTTTAAGTTCATTAAATACTTTTTTTTTTTTTTTAAAGAAAACTAGTTTTCTAAAAATACCAGTGAGGTAAAGATTGAAACAAGTATTTTGTATTTTTCTTCATTTAGTAATAAGATTCATTTGATTTGAATTAAATGAAGAAATGGAGTTTATTTAATTTTAAAATTACTCATAAAATTTCAATTAAAGGTAAAATAAGAATTTGTACAAAAATAATATTTCATAATCATTTATGTAGCACTTTTTTTCTATTTGCTAATAATTTTAATATCATTATAGGACTGTATTCCAGTTGCCGTAACATAAAATAACGAAATACATTGTACATTGTGTATGTTTCGTTTGACATGTAAATAATTACAGAGTAAACGTAATGAATTACAACAACTAACTGTCATTGAATTTATACTGAATGACACTGAAATGCAAAGCGAAAAAATTGGTAAATTTGATAAAAAAAAAAAAAAAAACTGTATTGTTGAGATAAAAATAAATGTTATTCTCACGAGATTTTTTAAAAATAATTATAAAGTATATTTTGTTTAGGTTTTGCACTAATTATTCTATCTAATGTCAAAACAATTAATATTGAGGTTACACAATAATCTGTAAAACTAAACATCGGATCTTCGTAAGCGTTTTGGGAAACAAAGATTGCGTTTTAATATTGATTTTGAATTGATAATATTACTTAGCTAATTTATGTTAAAATTGAAATAGTTTATAGATGTTCGTTAAAATCTATTGAATACTGTTTAATTTTTACGCTACCTCATTAAGAGTCTATAAAATAAAAAATTAAAGAAAAAAAAGTTTGAATATTAGATTTTAATCTAATAACCAGTTGCAAAAGAATGTCTAAATTAAGTTTCCAATAAACTAATTGAATAATAGGTCTTGGCCATAGCCGTCAATTAGAAATTACCTGGATTCTATAAGGAAACTCTCGGAAGTAGTAGTCCTCGCGGTCATAAAAGACAACCGAATAAGAGTCTTCTTTGGACAGCTTCCGTCTGTCGAGGCCCTCTTTGATCGTCGTAAGGCCATAAAGTGCGCTGGCCAAGTAGAAACAAAATATTACGATAATTAGCACCTTAATTGGCCAATAATTTATTCAGGCGCCAGGTAATCTCGGAACCAGGTCATGCAGCCGTGTTCGGGATTGTCAGTAGGATTATTAGGATTGTCCGGATCCACACCACCTGTACAGAACACGCGGTAGAGCCACGAGCGATGACCTGCAATTATTATGCAAATAAACTTGCGTTAGCTTACATTTGTCATTAAAAACCGAGTCAATGAATAAAACATTAACACTTTTTCATAATACATTTATAACAACAACTTATAAATTCAAACTCTTTTTTATTCAACAATTTCCTTTAAATAACTTTTTGCTTGAAAAACATTTTGCTGAATGTTTTTTTTTTTTTTTTTGAGAATACATAAATTTCTTCTTTTTTAACTCCATTTTGAGGTCAACATTTTCACTGACAAAATTAAATTAAAAAATATATAATTGAAGATATGTAATTGGAAAATTTGCATGTAAAAAGGTTAATGGCAAGTTTTTATTGAAAATGTTTAGTTTCTTTTTTATTGTAAATAAAATTTAATTTATAAATCTATAAACATGTTTTTTTTATGTCAAAGAAAATATTTAGATGAGTAAAAGTAAAATTTTTGTATTATGTTTATTAATATATTATCAAGTCAATTTTATTCAGTTGCAAGTAATTGTTCTCGCACTTTTATGAATGTGCCTTTATGATCTCGACATAAGTGGTCCTGCATTGCAAATAGTCTGTTTAAATACACAAATGTTGTTGCATTGTTTTCATGGACATGACGCACCCTGCATCACACGGCATTGACCCCTTCCAATCGGTTAACGCGTAATCATTTGTGCGTGAACGAAATTAAAAATTAAAACGCTGATATTTGTCGATGCATTTTAATTATTTCTTATGATGAATATTGACTTGCAAAAATTTGCATTGTTACAAGTTCAACACCTTACTTAAAAATAGAAATTTTGTTGATCCAAGCAGAATACAAAATTTAAAGCTACAAACAGATATCGCATTTTTTGCATTTAAACATTTTGAATGTGAATAGTAAATGTAAATTTTCGAGATAACGGATTTCACAAATTTCGTCAGCGAAATGCAAAGAAAAGATAAAAAGTGTCATTAAGATTCATTTCCTCAACATAAAAAAATATTAAACAGAATCTCTAAAAGTGTGTCATGTATCAAATTACAGTGTATATAATAAATTTACAATTATTTTGATCTCATAAAACAACTTTTTTTTATGTTAGCTTAAGAATAGTCAAAATATTTAACCTGTCTAAATATAACAAGTTTTTGACATAAATTATAATTCAGCTGCAAATTTTCATTTTGACCTCGAAACCTTGACAAATGATTTCTTTAATGACCAAATTTACAAAGTAATGTAACTGTAAAAAGAGAAATTATAAAAGTTATCGAATTCGTTTTTTGAACAAAAAGAAAATAATTGTAATAATAAAAAAGAATGATTTTATTTTCAGATCTTTAACGTCAGAAATAATACAATATTTTATTATTATTTTTGTTTGGTTCTTCAAGACGATTCGGAAGAATTTATGATCTGGATTATCGGAAAACCGGATCGTCGATAAGTTTGAATTAACGTACGCAAGTCTAAGGAGAAAGCAAAAATTACATAATTTCGTGTGATCTAACAAATTAAATGTGTCGGTTTTACCGCTGACGTAATTATTAACAATCCTTTACAGGTGTAACATTAAAAAACCCCATAATCAAAATAGTTCATCCAATAATTCGGAATTAATTGTCCACAATTTGAGTGCAAAACACATTATGTAAAAAAAAGGAGCAATACAAAATTATGTCGAAACTTAATTGTTTGTAATTATTAAAGAATCTGTGCGAAAAATTCTTTGCTAATTTCAAAAACAGCCAATCAATTATGATGGAAATAAGTTTTATTTATTAATTACTTTTTTCTTTTTAATAAAATCAATAAGTGATCGTAAAACACTTTCTTTTGCCATTTTTTGAGTGTAATATTACTTGAACATCAGACATTTATAATGAATTTTTTTTCTATTTGTCTCAGGTTTTTTGATTTCAGTAAATTTCAATCACAGAAAATAAAGATACATTGTGCTTTCTCCCTTCAAAATAAAATACCAGAGCAAATACGTTAATGTTCACCGTTGTACGAGAATTGAGGAGAAAGTCGCGTAAAAGAATTATCCTCACTATTGATTATCAGAAGCTTTTTCTTCAATTAATCATTAGAATTTTCTGTCGATGAATACACTTGGTTCCCGTATAAATAACGGGAAACTTAACTTTTTTTTTCCCCATTATCATTTTTATTACACATTATATAAAACCATTGCTTCTTATTTATACAAATGTACATTCAATTATCATTTCTAAAAAGTTTTTTTTTTTTCAATAAAATATCAAGTTTTTTTTATGAAATTCCATTGACACTTGATTAATATATTTTTTAAGTGATTTGATTTTGGAATTTGGTACACAGTAATCAAAAAGTCATGATAAATCATTGTCGTCACGTAATATTACACACAACCTCTTTAGACTTGTGAATAATTGCGATCACGTATTTAACACGTACTGACTTTGTTGAGACGTCACCTTGCACTTCGTAAATAAAATTGCGACTCTTTCTTGATTAATTTTCATTTCTTTTTTCTGTAAAACATATTAAATAATATTGTATTTAGTTATCAAAAAAAAAAAAAAAAAAAACTTA
>JABFPM010003934.1:0-13495 GCA_022817325.1 Idris sp. 1 HC-2018 | reverse complement strand
CATTTATGTCAAATATGAAGAATTTCTGTATTGTAATATTCTGTTATCGCCAGCTGCCATTTTGAAAAATCGTGTTGACAATAAATAAACGATTATATTTTTAATACTGCAATACAGAAATTATTCATATTTGGCATAAATGTTCTTAAGATCATAAGAAACAACTCCCTCGCTTACACTTATACATTGAAAATTTGGAATTTGAAGTACATCTTTAAGACCATTTTTTCCTTGATTGTTGGACTCTTAAACACCCGACAAAATTGAGCTCAGTGAAATTTACAGGGTGATACCCTTAAATATTCAAATAAATTGAAATATTAACATCGTTAAAAAGAAATTTATTATGGGATTGCTCTTATAAGTTTTTTGCTAATTTATTGCTTGAATTCAAATATACCAATATCTTTTTTTAACAAAATAACCAGCTGTTTTGCTAGCCCGATATCAAGTTAGTAGCAGAATTTCATGTATATTCAAAAAACCGATATTGAAGAAAATAATAAAAATTATGATTTTTCCTGCTCGTCAAATGTGTCAACATTTTCTAAAATGTTAAATTTTTCGACATTTTAATAAATTATGGATCAAAAAATATAATTTTGATGGAATGAATTATAATTTTTTTTTTAATAATAATAAATTTAGCAGTTATTTAAAAAATCATCTTTCAAGTCTTTTAGTTGACAATAGAATTGAAACAACATAAGATTCTGCTACTTTGATAACATGCTACCATTTTTTGTTTAAATATCAGCAATTTATTTAATGTAATGGCAATTGATTAGCAATTAAGAAGCAAGAAATTTTAAGCTAGATTCTGCTATATTATCATTGCTAGCTTGGCGGACCTAACTTGGTTAAAATAATCACCCTACTACATGATATTAATGTCAATTTTTTAGATTATATTTTTTATAATGTATATCCACATTTTTTAATTTCCGACTTCATAACAGAAGTCATAATCATAAAAGTAAACTCGGTTTATAAATATTATAAGTTTAAATTATATAATAATTATTATTTATACTTATAACTAATTGTATGTACTAACTGAATTTTAGGAAGAGAAAAATCAGGATCCACAACAGTGACCATTTGAACGACCAAATCATGTCCACTTCGTCATTTGGATCTTATCTTATTGGTAGCCTGTAAATTAAAATTGACTGTAAATAAAATAAATCTTAATGGAATTTTTACCTGAATCCGAAGGGGTACTCACAGACTTTTTAGGTATAAAAAAGACTTCAAACATGAAGTTATTTCATAGTATTTCAATTACGAATTCAGTAATATTTTTTCATGTCAGCATTTTTTTATTATTTCATGTACTACAAAAAAATGAAATGACTTCAAGAGACTTTAAAAATTATTTCTAAAAATTACATAAAAAAGAAGTCTGTTTTAAAAATGTCAAGAAAATTATATTTACTCAAATTTAATCCGGTACCACTTGTAATAATGTTATGGTATATAATAATTATTTAAAGAGAAATATATTATATAAAGATAAAAAATGGTTTGTAATATAAATACAAACATTAAATATCATCTGTCACAAAATTATACTCCATGGAACAAAGTTAGCTAATTTGACGGCAGTTTGAAATAAATTTTACGTAACTTTTAATTTATAAGTAACTCTTAAATTTGTACATACTTTTATTTATATTATTTAATCATAAAAAACTAAGTAAGTTTACTTCACATGAAAATTATTTCATTATTAAATTGTTTAGATTTAAATAAAAACTAAACTAACTTTATACCTTTTTACATAAGAGATATTAATCAAATTAATCATGACCTATTTTAGAGTTAGTAGTTCATATACACTCGAGTCTCTCTTAATGCAATGTTCCGGGACCGGAAGTTCTCTCATAATGCAATGAAGCGCCAAAGCTTAGTTTTTAAATCACGCGCATGCGCCTTCGCTTTGTCAATTAAATTCATGTTGTTTAGGTTAAGTTTATTATACATTCGAATCCCATACGAAAGGCAGTTTTTAGCACAGAAATACTTAAATGGTGTTTAGCAAGCTTGAGATTTTAAAATGAACAACTTTTGTAAAGGTAAGAATAAAAAACAAATAATTGTTGGATTACGCGCCGTTATAGTGGTTCCGGTTTTATTGCAATAAGAGAATTGTTTTCTTGTGTTAAGAGAAACATTGCATTAAGAGAAGTTGCATTAAGAGGGAGTCGAGTGTATTCATAAGCCCGCCATTCATCGATTTGCACTCGTGCTGGGCCGAAGACAAAGAGAGCGTGTATTATTATAAAATTGTGTTCGCAGTAGTAGTTTCTTGAAAAAGCACACATACTTGTTGATGAGTTATCCACACAGTTGCGCAGGTGTCATAAAAACATTTTTTTCAACTACATCTTTATTTCAACTTTTTTTTTTTCCTCTTTTCGTTTTCAAGTCACAGCACTGGGCCAGTCACAATGCACACTCAACATCACAAAATTCGCCATCGCTCAGTTTCTTTTTTTTTGTTGCTTTTCCACCTGGAGCACGTGTAAATGCGCGTCGCGCAGTGGCGTCGTTTTTCGCAACACGTGGCGCGTGCGCGCGCCCACCAGTCTCTTTTGCTGCGCGGGTACTTTTTTTTGTTGCCACCTCGATCGTTGTTGCTTTTTTTTGCGTCGGA
Organism: Idris sp. 1 HC-2018; assembly: GCA_022817325.1. Taxonomy (NCBI): domain Eukaryota; kingdom Metazoa; phylum Arthropoda; class Insecta; order Hymenoptera; family Scelionidae; genus Idris; species Idris sp. 1 HC-2018. The sequence continues at coordinate 10,836 of JABFPM010003934.1, read as the reverse complement.
TTTTTGTCGCGGACTTTTTGGCGCGAGCCGGCTTGGCGTTGGGACTGGAGCTTGGCGCCGGCGCGAAAAATCGAAACGCACCGAGCCGAGGCCCGCGGAGCACTGGAACCGAGCGAGATAGAAAGCTGGCGTAAACGGCGTCGTGGAACCGAGCTGCGCACGGGCCAAGTGCGCAGCGGAAGGCGCGCGTGCGCCTGCGAAGCTAAGCGTACGTAAGCGGCATGGCGGCGGCGCGGGGGACACACAATATACCCGTTAGTTCTCGGAAGCGGATCGACAAACGCGCGAGCGAGAGAGAACACCGCGGCGCCCCTTGTTGCGCGCGTTCTTCCGTCCTTCGTCGGACCTCTCACTCGTGCTTCTCTTTTTTTTTCTTTTTTCTTTCTTCCTTTTTGCGTAACCAAGCCGCGCCTTCGACGAATTTTCGTCTGTTTATGCAATTCATTTCTCAATTAATTTACAACTTCATCAGTTCGACGCACACCAAGTACATGTAAATATATTAATTAAAGAATCTAACAAATAATTTGTTAAATTGATAAACAAGTGGGTTTGAATTTATAAACAAAACGCGAACGAAGCAAAAAATTGTCTGAATTTGGGGCGAAAAAATTAGTTGAATTTGTAAATAAACAAAAAGAAGTGTTGTAAACAACATGAAAAAACTGCTGAATTGATGGAAGAAACAAAGTAGATTTAATTTGTGTATATAAATACAAAAGCCCTTGAATCTTGTTAACAAAAATAGTTGCAGTTTGTTAACAGAACGAAAAGTTAGTTGTATACAAAATCAAAAAGCAATTTAATTTATAAACAAAAGTGTAGTTGAACTTGTAAAATATAACAAACAAAAAGGTAAGTGAAATTTGAAAACGTAAAAAAGTTGTTGAAGTCGTACATAAACACAGTAAAATTGTGGTGGTTTGAAAAAAAGGACAACATTTGCGATAGAATTTTTTAATTAATGAAAATGTTCTATCAACTTGGTATTTGGCTGAGAAGAAAACGTCGATCCCTTCTCCTTGTTTGCTCACGCGCTCGCTCTCCGGCAAGTGGAATTTCCCCGACACTCGCGTGGGATAGCATACCAAAGATGAGAATGAGAGAGCGTTTACGGCCGGGGGGAAATCGGGCATGACTTCTCCGGCAATGTGAATTGTATATTAAGACGTTTGGTAAAGATAAGCCATCATTTTTCAAAGCAAAACACATTTTGAAAAAGACAAAATATTGGTAAAACATTTTCTGCCCTCTGTTGTCAGTATATACATTCTGAAATTGAAATGTGATATTTTTTTTTTCTTTCTTTTCAATTTTTCAAATAGCCGTGTACATAAGATAATGAGAAGGCAAATGGAAACAAGCCGATCAGTCCTGTGGCAAGTTATCTGCGAAACGTTTGATTCAATTATAACTGTGGGTGTTATTTTTATAAACCGCGCCGATGAATGAAACTGCCAATTAAACGTAAACACATTGTGCATCGCTGAATGAATGGCAATATATAGATAATTTCACTTGTTGATATTAGAAATAAATATATATATATATATATATATATATCTGGAACACAGTAAAACTCAAAAAAGTGGTGAGTCTGATGTTTAAGATTGAGGTTATAAAATGTGTCAATTTTAAAAGTCCAATTATTATTTTAAGTAAAATTTTTTTTTAAAAAAACTTCAGTCAATTTTGAGAACAAATGTTAAAATTATCATGTCTAACATTCGTTGATGTCAGGCTTTAATAAAAATGTCAATACTTTTAATAATTGGACAGACACAAAAACTTTATAACATTTACTTACGAGAGAGAGAGAGAGAGAGAGAATTTATATTCAACAATTTTACTCTTAATATTTTGAAAGAGAAAAAGGTAAAGAAATTGTATTTTAAATTTGTATAGACATTTGTAAATGAAGGTTTTTTATCTTTGCAGGTCATATACAACGTAAAAAAAAGAAAAACGGAAAGGAAATACAAAAGTTATTTGGAAAAGAACTGTGATTTAATGTAGTGTGATATAAGAATAATGTAATGGCGATATAATGTATTGTAATTTAATTGCAATATGTAACCACGTCTTATTTCCAGGTCAAATAGGCCGAAACACAAAACACATTTATAAATATATAACGTAAAAAAAGTATACAGTTGGAATTAGTGTAAAGTATCGGCGATTTTTGAAAAATCTTTGTAATAATTTGTATCTTCAGCAATTGCGCGACATGTTAGGAAGTCAGGGATTCATTAACAGTTGTCCGGGGCACAAATGCTTGTGCATTCCATCGGTCTCTCGCGCGTGTGAACCGAGCGACTGATTGAACGACGTACGTGCGTACTTAAACGTGCATGTACGCGTGAGCGTACTTGACATGCACACTTGTGCCCGGCAGACAGCGGACCTTGTTTATCGTCTCATTCGCGAACCACGCGAGGAACGTACCAAAGTTATTAAGGTCAGTGGCGTGCTGCTGCCGCTGTCCACCGACATTTTTCTTCAACTCAACATTCCTTCGGCCAATCACATTTGTAAATCAGTTTGACCGGCAATTTCTCACAACAATTTAAGGCCAAAAAATCAAAGTAAAAACAATAATTTTTTCTGCACTGAATTTTGATTTCCGTTTTAACAAAAAATAGTCTCATTAAAATGTTCGCCTCGTTGGCGCTGATTTGCGGCGACGAATTTTTTTTCGACATGAAAGTATGCTCTGTAAAAAAAAGAAAACCTTTTTTGCTCAAAATAATTTTTGTGCCTGACATTTTTTAATTCTGAATTCTACGAATTTGCATTTAATATTGGCAATGTTTTATAGACGCTGACGACTACAAAGCTCGGCTGAAATACATATTTGTATGCGCGCAGGCCTCAAGACGGAAATAGTCCGGCGAATTTGCGACGGAAGGAAGCGAGACAGAAGCGTATTGTCGCGCGTCTTGTTTCGATTATCAATGTGACGGTTTGGTGGACGAAAAAGAAGGAGGAAGAAGCGCCGTCTGTGTGTGCACATACACACACATACACACAAAAGGGGTTAAGAACCCGCCGGCAGATGCATCCTGAGATGCCGCAACAGGAAATTGTTCGTCTCCCTCGCACTCGTTGTCGTTACAACTCGAGTCTCAAGTCCCCCTCGTAAGCAAATCCCCACCGGCGAGGAAGAGCGTCTCGAAAGTAAAGCGCTAACTAGTGAATGGACCGTCGCGCAAAACTTTACCTCTCAAACGGCGCTATCGCTGCGCGAAAGTGATGAAAACACAATTTTAGTGGCATTCATTCACAAAAGATTGTGGCGCGCGATTCAAACTTTATTTTGAAAAGAAAAAAACCATTTTAAGTTTGTAAACTATAATTTTTTATAAAAAAAAATCATTTTAACTTTTAATACTTTATTTTTTTTCTTTTTAAAACATTTTTAGGTTTTAAGCTATAATTTTTTGAAAAAAGTATAAAGCTTATATAAATTATTTATTACGGAAATTAAAAATACGTTTTGTAGGGTAGATTGAATAAATTTTTATGTCGAGCATTTTATTACATATATACTCAAGGTTAAAAGAAAATTTATTAGACGACTTTTAAATTAAAAAATAATTTGGCTGATTGTTATCGTCGTTAATTAGGGTTAAAATATTTTGATGTTAAACAACATTTGGCAAAGTGTGTATGAATGCGTAGTTTTGCACTGAGTGATTCGCATTGCGTGATGTTAATCGTGATTGCGTGTCGCGTACGATCAGCCAAGATTCGGTATAAAAATGTTTCACAATACGTGGCGTCTGAAAAGTCGTCCAAAAGGAACTGTGGGGAGACAAGAAAAAAGAAACGGGCACGATCAAACTACGTCGATAAAGGGGTTGTTACGACGATTAATGACACTAGTTGTTTTGCACCTGTCCTGTTTGCAGATTCAAAAATTGTCCGCGAAATTTAAATTTGACAAAATTAAATAAAAACTTGCGAATAATATCTTACATCAAAATTTTCGGCAAGCTTTAATTTTGATATAAAAATGCAAGGGCGATATCTTATTTATTTTAACGACACCTCTGTTCATTAACTCGGCATCAAAATTCATTAAAAAAAAAGTGAAAAAAAATTATATATGCAAAGCTAGACGCTAATAAAGTTTCGCATTCAATTGGAGGCAAAGACTTTTCTTCATTTTCAAAGTTTGCCTTTAAATGAACCGGTGTAATAGGAAAAAAAAAACTATAATAACCGTGCCTTGAGTATATACGCCGGTGAATGAACCGGAAAAAAATTCAAGTGAGCACAATTATTATTGCAGACAGTCCTCGCGAAAGTAGGTGGCTAAGCCGATAAGGAGAAGCGATTCTTTTTTCTTTTTTTACCAGCGATTGTAATTTACCCCTCCCGAAATACACATTTATTGACACAAATTGTGTTTGCCCAGTGGCAAATGAATTGAACTTTTCATAAATTAACGCGAAGATAATGAAAATGTAATATCATACACAAAAGTAAATGTTAATTAGGCAAATAAGTAACTGATACGGTAAAGCTGTCAACGAGGCACGTCGTAAATTAGCACTTAGCTCATTAATAATGTCAAGCTTCGGTAACGTTTTATTAAATAATGGAACGGCGCCTACGCTTTATCAATAGCAAACTGATCGATAGCATTGCTTTAATTCATCGGGGGGTAATGTCTTAACAAATTTTTTCTTTTTTTTTAATCAAAAATATTCTATTTAAATTGATATGAAGTTTACTTAATTTAAATAAATAAAGTTCATAGAAAACATTAAATTTAAGATATTTGAATTTTTTTGTAGAAATGAGTATATAATTGGAGTGAAAGGGACATTTTGGCACACGTCTCGAGAACTTAATTTGTGTCTGCTTTGAAGCATTATAAATAAATATAAAATAAGGAAAATGTAAATTTAAGACAGAAAGAGAGAGAGGACGAGAAAAAAAAGAAAGCTCCATCCCTTAATCCCGATGTAACTCTTTAGGTTTTTACGCCCCGAGTCGACTTAAGCCGAGGTCAACGGACGACCGGAAGTCGAGCAACATTACGTAGTCAAAGTTGACTGTCTATCGAGTTCACGGCTGTCATTTTGCTTATTTTATTCACAAGTCTGGTTTCACTTTTAAACTCATCGATTCGTTCAATGTAATTTCAGTTACAAATCTCCAAATTTTCTCCCAACAAAATTATCTGAATTAAAAAAAAACTACAATATAACTTTATAATTTACAAAAATACTTTCTTTTTAATTAAAACAAGTTTACAAAATTGTTTCACTTAAATTGCATTTTAAAAGATAAACTCGAAATCATAATTAAAAGACTTGCAACTTGATATTGCAAACGGAGCACATATTTATAGCCGCGTTTGTATTAGTTGAATTTTTTCATAACAATTTCTGCTTTTATTTAGAAAATTAAGAAAAGTTTTGATATTTAAAAGCCGACAAAATTGGGTATAAGAAGAAGAAGAAGAAAAAAAAAACTAGGGCCAAGGCGAAAAGTCGTGTATGTATCTATGTATGCACGCGGGGGTCACATCAACCGAGGAGAATAGAGCTCGACTATGTGTGGGACCGGAAGTGTGAGTATCCGGCCAGACTCGTGTGGGTTTCTCTAACATTCTCGCAGCCTCTCTCTCTCTTACACGTGTGTACAAAAATTGTATACTATTCCACTTTAAAGTTTCATTCTGATTCAACTTTACATATATATATATATATATAAAATCGTGTTCTTTTCTAATAGTATTTTAAAATTGTAATCAGCTTTCATTGAGAAATTTAAAAAGTCATTCTACTTTTCAAAATGTCATTCTAATATACAGATTCATTCTACATTTTAAAATTTCTATTTGAAATGTCTATTCCATTTTATTTTATATACTTTTATCAAAAGAAACTGAACTCATTTATTACGGAGGAGTGTGTCTAACGTGTATATATATATATATGTCATAATAGATGAATTTAGCAATATCCTGGCGTCGATTCATTCACATATAAACGCGATCGGGCTTCTTGTACACGATCTCTCCTTTTCTTCAGCCTCTCCTTTTCCTACGCAGCGATGGTTGCGAGCGATATATAGCAAACTCAACCATCGACGTGTGTGAAGACACGTTCTCAGAACGCATAGAATTATTTTCGGAGCTGTAAATGAATGAATTTAATGATCCTTCGGGGCCTCGTCATTTATAACTGCCAGAGCGCGTTATATATTGTCATATTTTTTTTAATTCATTCCTATCTTTTTTATTTTACATCCGAAGATGATAATTTTATGAAAATGGAATGCCCAGATCAATTAGTTCTTTGTCAAAAAACGGGGTCAATGCTGTACAACTTCCGGTTTTAGAAAATGTACGTGGGAGGTCTCCCCGATAAAGTATTTTGAAAGATACACTTTGTTTTCCTTACATGTGTGGGAAAAGTAATTGCTTTTTCTACTCTTGTAAGGAAAAGAAATTTACTCAACTACTGGACGTAGCAGAGGCTTTCTCACTGGGTGGGAAAAGTCTGCTGTATCTACTAGTCAAGTAAAATACCATTTTCTTGTTATTGTTAAAAGAAGAATTTTTATTTGTAAAAGACTTTTTGTTAAAGAAGATTTTTTATTTTTCATAGAACAAAAAATAAAAGTGAATTCATTTTGGATACGTCATAAGGATTATCCAATATTATATTTATTACCGTTCCCCTCGTTCAGATAAGAATTTCCTGTGAGTAAAATTTCCAGAGTTATCAGCGACTCATTTCGGAAACAAAAGTGATTCAGTTATTCCGTTAACTTGAATTCACATTCCGATAGCATGATTAGATAATCTGATGACAAAATGATAACGCGTTTTTTTTAAATTGAAGAATTTTTTAGCTTTCTCTCTTTCTCTACCAAACATAATACGCCCGAGATGTCCACATTAGAGACATTCGTAAGGGTCAACCCATCCGTAGTGCAATGGAAAGGCCTCGCCCTGGAGGAACCGCCTTCTTGATCACGGTAACCTCTGCGCCAGGTAAGTATTTATTGATACTCTGAACCTTTCACTGTCATCTGGTGTTTTTCCTGACAAATGGAAAACATCAACATTAACACCAATAAGAAAAATTAACAATTCAAATAAAGCGTCCGATTTTAGACCAATTAATCAGCTGCCGATGTATGAAAAAGTATTAGAACTTGTAATAAAACAGCAGCTAGAAGAATTTTTGAGAAGAAATGATATTTTAATTAAAGAACAATCGGGCTTCCGAGCAAAATATTCGTGCGAAACGGCATTACAGCTAGTATTAGATGAATGGACGAGTGCAATAAGCGAAAAAAAATATGTGGGAGTTATTTTCATAGATTATAGACGCGCGTTTGAAACCATAGATAGACATTTATTGATAAATAAACTTTTTTTGTATGGTATCAGAGGTAAAGCTTTGGACCTCTTTAAATCGTATATTTTTAATTGCAGACAACGCACCTTTGTAAATGATATTTATTCTGACGAACGTGATGTGAAGTATGGTGTACCTCAGGGCTCTGTTCTGGGTCCCTTACTTTTCATATTATATATCAATGACTTGAAACAACACCTAGGTAAACAGTGTGATATTCGGATGTTTGCCGATGATACAATGGTATATATTTATGATAAAAATATGGAAAGTTTGGAACGAAGACTAAATTTTGCAATGACTCTATTAGACACTTGGATGAGCAAAAACAGCATGTTTCTTAATACTAAAAAGACATTCTACATGATATTTAAAAATGACCAATTGCGAAATGATAGAAACTTGACAATTCGATATAAAGATGATTTAATCGCGAGGACCCGAGATATTAAATATCTCGGTGTATATCTTGATGAATGTCTGAGGTTCAAGAAGCATGTTACATATGTGGAAGGTATTGTTGGTGGAAAGTTAGGTTTGTTGAACAGAGTTGGCAATTTTGTCGGGCCCTGGACAAGAAACCTAATTTACAAAACCATGATCGCTCCGCATATGGAATATTGCTCCACTGTGCTCCTCTACACCAACTCAGAGGAAATAGAGAAATTGCAAAAACTACAGAACAGGGCCATGCGCCGAATTTTACATTGTGACATATATACTCCGACGCGCAATATGCTAGAAACATTAAATTTTTTGACTATTGACGAGCGAATAAAACGTAATGTACTTATTTTGGTTTTTAAAATGAAAAACGGGGATGTCGCACCGGAACTTTGCGACAAGGTGAAATTTGTAAGCGAATTGAGCGGAAGGGTAACTCGGCAGAGCAACCATCTTGTTCTGCCGTTTAAACGAACCTATGGAGCTCAGAAAACATTAATGTATAAAGGATTTCAAATGTATAATCAACTCCCTGAAAATTTGAAAAACGCGCCTTCCTTAGATACATTTAAAAGACGATTGATGAATTATTTTAGACTGCGAAGTGTACAAGTAAATATATATATTTTTTCTTGTAACCAAAAGCTAGCTGAGAACGCTAAAGAATAAAGTCTATCTATCTATTTATCTCTCTCTCTCTCACTCAACTGAATTATTTGACATTCAAGATCTTATCAGCTTCAAAGCTCTACCAAGAATCAATTATAAGCAACGTAGTTTATAAGATTTTTTTTTTCTAGATTAAGAATTTATTATATTCTTGCTTAATTATAAAATTAGCCTTAATAATGACCTGTCACTTATTTTCATATCAAATTTTCTTTCCACTGAAAGACATTTTTGTTCACTTCGATATCTCTACTATTCTTTCACAGTTATAAATAATATTCAATTACGCTTTCGCAACATTTAGAAGTTATTTTCATATGATTAAACTAATGTAAATTACACTTGAAAACTTGAATCTACTGAGTATAAATCTGAAATTAATTTTTTAATTGATTTAATTTTATATCGTAATAAAATGATACGTAATTTGATAAAAGATATCCAATTGATGCATTATATTCATGGCATGCGAATCAAGTGCCAGATCGAAGGGCATGTTACAGTATTGTTTTTTCAAAACACTACTCTCTTGCTACAGTGTTTATCTTTATGCTTTAATGAACAAAGAAAAAAAAAAGAAACTTTGTTAATTCTTCGTAAGAATAACAATAGAATGGTCTTTCACATAAGTCATGATTTTTGTTGTTATTCATTAGAAATCTTATCCTGTGACCTTATTTTTTCAGGTTTATCATGTGGCTGAAGGCAGAGAAAAGAATCCAAGATTCTTTGACGAAGACCTCGAGGATCATCAGCCTTTTCCAACCTTGCAAACAGTGCTTCAAGAATTGGAGCAACACGTTGGTTGTAACATTGAAATCAAGTGGACGATGCAATTAAAGGTAACATTTATTCTTAGTTCTTGTTATCTTGTATATAATAAAAAAAATTATTCAATATAAATTTATTTTAATTTATATAGACTATTTTAATTTTTATACAATAATGTTTGAATTTAAATTTTTAGGACGGCACTTTTGAACTTAATCATCCTTTTGACCTCAACTTGTACTTGGATATCATACTTAAAGTTGTATTAGAATATGGTGGAGACAGAAAAATAGTATTTTCATCATTCAATCCTGACATCTGCGCGATGATTCGACTGAAGCAAAACAAATATCCTGTGGTATTTCTCACGCAAGGTATTACCACAAAATACCCAACTTACCATGACCCCAGGTGTCAGAACATACCCATGGCTGTAAGGCATGCTTTGTGTGCTGATATTTTGGGCATTAACGTGCACAGTGAAGATCTTCTTCGGGATCCATCGCAAGTAAAGCTGGTTAAAGATGCGGGTCTCATTATATACTGCTGGGGAGACGACAACAATGACAAAGATACTATTCTACATCTGAAAAAGTTGGGTGTGCATGCTGTGATTTATGATAAGTAAGTTGTTAATTTCAATTAATTTCTAATAAAATATCTAAGATTTAAAAAATTAATGTTCAATTCTTCTTTTTTTTTTAGGATTGATGAATATAATGCTAAAGAAGTTAAGGAGAGCATATTTTTGGTTGACGCAAGGGAAAATCAAAAAGAACTTATTGCTTTGGCTCAATGCAATCAGAACAGTCAGCCTCCACCGAGTCAAACAATTAATCAGAGTACTGTTGATTTAGAGAAGGTAATTTTTTAATTTTATTTTTTAATTAAATAATTTATAAAATTTAAAAAAGTAATTAAATATTTTTATTAAAATGAAATAAAATAAAATTTCAAAAGATGATTCATTAAATTTTTTTTTTCAGGAATTTTTCCTAGAAAACAATCGCAATAATATCATAACGTCAACTGCAACTTCTTTGGCAACTGTTGCTAAGGGTAACAATGTTAACGAAGAAAACATCTATGGCATGCCAGCGAATAAGTTCGAGTCAATTGAAGCTGAACAAGAAAGGGCCATCGGAGACCTAACGAAGGATTTCAGCGTTTGCGCAAAATCATTTGGCCATTCTGTGCGTGCGAAAAATGTTCCCGAAATTGTCTGCGACAAATCCACGGCCTTGCCGGAGATATGCGTAGAAGATGAATCAGCAAAAGATTGTCTTTGATGTTTTTCGTTTGAAAAAAGGATTCAAGTCCTGCTTTTAGATAAAAGCCGGATAAAAAAGCACCTATGCAAGAATTTTTCATTAATTAATTAATTTTCTTAACTGTTAATTTTTTTTTGTTTTTGGAAATTCGAAAAAAAAAAAAAAGTTATCATTACATTCTTTAAAAATAAATATATATTTATCTATATTTTTAAACTAGCTGTTAGATTAACACAAAAGGGTTTCAAAATAGATGAAAATGCATCTTTCTACAAAATTCAATATGATACTTGTGT
>JABFPM010003933.1:0-13496 GCA_022817325.1 Idris sp. 1 HC-2018 | reverse complement strand
AAGAAAAAACAAAAAACAAAAAAAAAAACAAAAAAAAAAAAAAAGAAAGCGCAGTCAAATGTGAATTTAAATACAATCACGGAAAACGTAAATAAATATAAAATGACGTATAATGTGTGTTGGTTTTAGATTATGCAGCCAAATTCTGTTATTTTAGATTACACGTAACCGAGATTTTGATAGCTGGCTTATTCAATCATGAAATTTCATAATAATTGTTTGAATTATCGATCTGTTGAATTATGAATTTTTTGTGAGCAAAGTTTAAATTATTATTACATGATCGTAATTTGAAATTTTCATCGAAATAATATCCTTCTGATATTTACATTACTTTGCTTTAAAACTGAATTTGCCGTTTTGTACATTGTTTTAATGTTAAAATTTTAATGACAATATTCTGCAATTAAATTTAATTGAAAATTTTCAATTTTCATTTTAGTAGATGTATAAATATAAAGTTAACTTTTTTGTATTCTCATTTTTAAAAATAAATTTGTTGGTTCCAACAGTTTTAAAAATGTGATTCCAATTTCGTGACTTCTTTATTGCATGTGCAAGTGCAGTTTTTCACAATTTTTTTTGCAAACTGTATTATTAGAGGGGTATATCTTGAAACTCTTGATGCCATTTGAAAACCTGATTTGCATTTAATTGTGGCTATTACAAGGAGTGTTTTATTTCAAAGACACAAATTTAAAAACAGTGGAATTGTTTTTATTCATTACAGAATCATATGAATTTAATTTTAACACACTTATCTAAATGCAGTCGTAAATTTGCTGTTCCATTAAATTGTGCAAATAAAGTAGACATCAAAGTAGATTTTACGAGCTGCTAGAAGGGTCACCCGAATATGAATTTCAATTCAAATTCACTCGATTATCAAAATTTTTAATATAAACATTAATTAAATTTGCCAAAATGATAAACATTGTGTTTGTGAAAATGAGAATTCTGCATTTTATATAACAAATTGTTTTGAACAAATCTGTTATACCATATTTGGTATACATAAATAAAGCATTAATTTGTCAAATTAAACAGCCGAACGTTAAAATGAGATTATATAAATTAACCCAGTAATGCTTTCATGGTTTGGTTTTGACTGTTTGTATTTTACAATAAAGTCTGCATATTAATTGTTGTTGAGAGTGTAAATAACTAATTAAAAGTTTTAATTTAATTTAACGAAAATGACAAAATTGAAGTTTAAATATGATATAAAATACATTAAAATTCAATACAGATAATAAAATGTCAGTTTTGAAAGTTTTGGTAAAGTTAATTTAAATGTTTCAATGAAACAGGAACATTATTTTAGATTATTGACACATAAATGTTGGCAACAAGATTTTGGTATCGAAAAAGTTTTCGTTTTTTGCGTCGATATCTTCATTTCCTTTCTCGCCTTTCGACATACGGCATTTAATTTCGACCGTTCTCTTTGTGACCTGACATTCTTTGTAGGCAAATGGATTTCCACAAAAATTGCACTGTCTTTGACACCTGCATGTACACTAAGATAAAATATTCTTGCGCTTTCAGAGAATTGCAATTTTTGCAACATTTTATATTCTTTAATTATGCCTTTTTGTTTTCACAATTAAATTTTTGTGTTACTGTGAGAAATATTTCTCTTACTGTAAAAAAGTATGAATTTTATTTTTGATTGTAGATTACAGAATTAATTATTGTAATTACTTAAATTTGCTGAGAGAGAGAGAGAGAGAAATTTTGGACATTCCTGATTATAGACAGGCCTAGTAGTTTGAAACTTTTGCCAAGTTGAGTTGAAAATGCCTAATTAACGTGTTCGCAAAATTTAAACACTTGTTAGATCTTTGTAATACTAAATCTAGTTTAATTTACATATGTCTGGGTTAATTAGTGCGTATTGTATTAAATTTTTTTAAACAAATCGTTGATTGGCATTTCTCCTGTAAGAAAAAACCAAATTAGTTCATTACAAATCGTTATGATATATATAGCTTCCGTTTGCTCGGTGGCATTTGGCAAAATTTTTCGTACCTCAAAGCCCGAGCACAATGCGTCTCGCGAAAGTGATATTTTATGAATGTCTATTTATAGACTTATTGTGCGCAAAACTTTGAAAGGCTAAAATTTTCGCGAATGAATATTTATGGAATTGAAAAATACACCGTGGAAAATAATCTGGCCCGTAAGCGCATTCGTCAGACGAAATTTGGTGGGTTCAACAGCGCGAAAATTCAGCGATGCATTATGCATTGTACATTTTGGTACGGATTTGTTGCGCAGAACTTTTGGCCACCGCCACGTATCATAAATCTGATGGATTTTACATTTAACCGAAAGATGCCCGACATTATTTTCTGACAATCACATTTATCATGCTTTCAAATGAAATGGCTCAATCATTTAGCCGGCAGCGTTTCATTAAAATGCATGACAACTCGTGTTTGAATGGGGAAAAAAGAGCGCGATTTGCCGGCAAAAAGGAGCGAGCCCAGAAAATAATAATACAAGAAATAAGAAAACGAATAATTTGTAAAATTGAAAGCAATTATCAGAGTAGTTGCGCGAGCGATATCTTCTGCGGAAGGAATGCGAAATAACGAAAGGCGGATTTGACAAACCGCCCTTCCTTATTAAGCAGAGTTAAAGTGGGTTTACGAGGAGTGTGTCTGGCGGCCGGATCGTTAAACACATTTTCTTCCGAGACGCCCATGCTTTTGGCAGAGAACGCAGTTTCGGAAGTCGTGGAGAACATCTGTTGCCCAAGACGAATACGAGATATTCTCTGGCACAGAAAGTAACGTCCAGATTCGCACTTGATATTCTCAGCTGTATCTGAAATCATGCAAATGGATCAGTGTAAATAAAATTTCAATTGCGTTTGCAGTTTCGTACTATTGCTAATCTCCGTCTTTTCTTGCTGTCAAGTCATTTTGTGGGACACTTGATTTTAATGAAGTAACTTGCAAATTTTACAACTTAATTTTGTAATCAAAAATATATTATCAAGTAATTAGTTTTACGTTGAACAAATGGTAGAATATTGTTTATTTATATATTATTCAGAATTTTAAGAAAGTGTGACATTATAATTAAAAGTTTATTAGATTTTAATATTCATATTGATGTGTTCCTTTCAAAGTTTATTTTTGTGTATTATTTTCTGATTTTTATAAATAATTATTCTTACATTATTATGGATTAATTTTACCAACCTGATAATAAAAAAAGTGATTTGTTGAATGTTATTTCGTCTTCAAATTGAAATCGCAATTATCTTATATTATATTTGCAAAGTTCAGGATAATTGAGAAACAGTATAAATAAACAGAAGTTTTAATAAAAATGTATTCTGCACTTGAATTATAAAGCTATAAGTGTTTTAAAACAAAATAAATATATAATTACGAAATTCGTATTTATGCTATACTTTTATAACAATTGTGAAACTAAAAATATCAATTTTCTTCAATTACAAAGTAGTTATTGTTATAAAAGTTTGATGTTACTTTCTCCGATACTAATTATCTATTTTGCTTTATGATAAAAAGTTAAAGACATTCTTTAATTATTTACAGCGACACAATTACCCCACCTACCACTACTTGAAAAATTAATATTTCATTTCATGAATTGACAAACTTGTAAAAAACAATTTTCCGTTTCCAAAGTCTTGAATATTTTTGAACACTGATAAACAATTTATAAATAAAGAAAGCACAATTTTAGTATAACTAGTTAATTTAATCGAAGGATCATATTAATATTCCCAAGGATCAATTCATAATTGGTTTAGATTTGATGTTTGAATATAGTACACTTTCATTCAGTGGAACTGCATACGAACTTTGGGTAATCCTATGGGAGCCCCTTTATCTTTAGTACTTATACCTACACAGTCATGGAAAATTTAGAACACCAAACTTATGGAACTTTGATTTTGAATTATCCTGCTTGTTTAATCGATGATAATAATTTAACCTTTATATTTTAGATATACTTATTATGCAACTAGGATTTAAAATTTTATCTGCACAGGTATTACCGGGATTTAAAATTTTAATTTGTTGACTTGAAAGTATGTTTATCTATTTAGCGTAAGACGTATGTTAGGCAGGCGCTTACTTTTGCCACTTTTGATTTTTAATGCACACACTCGTTTACATTAGTAAGAAAAGGACTCCTGTGAAATTGCACTCTGCAATTTTAATGGCCACCCCATGGCTCTGGGGCGATTTAAAAATTTTATGCCCAAAACACACTCGTTTTTTTTTCTCAACTGTGTAAAGCAAAAGAAGCCGGATGTTTAATAATATAAAAATGCCATTCAATTATCTACAACGAGAGGAATTGAAACAACATGTTTTTTCTACACAAGCGTCAGCTTTTTTTTTTTAATTTTTAATCCAAAGCTGCAGTACATACAT
Organism: Idris sp. 1 HC-2018; assembly: GCA_022817325.1. Classification (NCBI taxonomy): domain Eukaryota; kingdom Metazoa; phylum Arthropoda; class Insecta; order Hymenoptera; family Scelionidae; genus Idris; species Idris sp. 1 HC-2018. The sequence goes on along the minus strand of JABFPM010003933.1, from coordinate 9,072 downwards.
CTATTGTGCATGACCGATAAACATTCGGTAGGAGGTAGTTTTAGTTTTTTAAACTTCGTCCGAAAAACAAGCCAAAGCAACCCTTTTTAGTCTTTTCGGGTAAACTCTTCATTCAGCTTTTTTGACGAATCTCTCGATAATATCTACTTTATGGTTCACAAGAGATTCTTTATTTTGTAGCCTTTTATTCACGTTTGCTTTATTTATGCCGAAAAAATGCTTTCACAGCAGGAAAAAGTTCAGTCAAAATTTTTTTCTCATCAAATTTTGTAGTCTGTTTTTTTTTTTTCAATTTTTAGCTCAAAATGTTAAAACGGTCTAAGTCGAAAGTCGCGATATCGCAACATATTTTCGCTTTCACGTTTACTAAAAATCCTGAATCAGATAAAGTTTCATAAATACCGCTTTTGCAGTACAGTTTTCGTTGCTGATACATCTAACAGAAATTTTTACAAAAATTGGATAAAAAAATAAATATGGACGTAAATGGTACTTGATGGAAAGAGAGAGAGAGAAAAAATTGTTGAACTTTTTATAGTTCAAATTTAGCGTTTGAATAAAGTGCAAGAAGTTCTACATTTTTTTATACATCTTATAATAATTAATGACACTTCAAATATTTCTATAAAATATTGACACAAAGTCACTTGAAATGCATCGAAAATTGTGATGAGCAATTTGTTAAAATTCTTTTTTTCTTCTTTTACAATTTTAATTGGCATATTAATTAAATTTTAATTAGCAAAAGATATTTTAGTGATACTTTAAATAGAAACAAAAAAATTATTCTTTATAAAATTTTGCACAAATTTGATTAAAAAACGATTTTTAATTTTCTTTAGTCATTTTTCGCCTAAAAATTGTTTTTTTTTTTTGCATTTTATATTGTTTTAATATTATATAAAAATCTACTCACGTATCTTTGGTTTAGTTGGTAAAAATTGTTTTTTAAAACAGTCGCCGAAAGAAAAGAACTTTTTTCTCATTTACTGTTCTATTATGTTTTTGACCAAAAATTATTTTAAATTAGTATAGAAATGAAATCAAAATAATGGCATTACCATATTTTGACTTATTTCGTTTAACTAAACAGTCAGAAATCGTTTGAAATGATTAAAGAAAAAAGTATGTTCCTGCAGAGATTACTGAAAAAGTATCCAAACTTCATTATTTTTTAATTTAAAATACAACTTTTAATCCTTTTTACAAAAGCTATTATGTTCACGCATAATTACAAAATCTGCTTTTCCGTGAAAGATTTGTTGTGTAATTTATTAAAAAGTAATTGAAAGAAAATAATTTTCATCCATTATTCGTTATTTAAATCATTCAATTGAACGAATGTCGATATTAAATTTAATAAAAAAGCTCAATAAAAGAAATTTATCGCTGATAAATGAAATTCTAAAGATAAAGTGATAAAAGTCGATGAATAAGCAAGCGTAAATTAGGAAATAAAATTGTCTACATCCAAAAATTAGGTGTAAAACAAAACTGAATAATTAAATCGCTTTAATTGAGTCGTGAAAATAATTTTGCATAAAAATAAACGTAAAAATTAAACTTTACTTGTACGTTTTTTTGTCATTAATGAACAATGCTTTGCTTTTGTCTTCACAAAAATCAGCAAACCTGTCGTTAAATTAAATTAAGGTTGAAGATCCAGATAAATGGGAGTAAGTTTGGATGCTGCACATACGAAACTGTGTATATTTCCGATTTCTTTATCGAAAAATCTTCTTTGAGGAAAGTAAATGGGTAGCTTCTTTTAGCGTAGCGTAAAGGGATTGAAAGCTTATGAAGCTTATATCTTAAGATAAGAGAGAACAAGAAACGAGAACTACCGAGAGAAATGTTTATTTGCTTCTTATGTCATGACATTTTTCTTTATAAAATCGTAGATAATAGAAATGAGAATTTTTTTTGCCATGTATACACATATCCAGCAAACTTCTTTTTTTACAAAAACGTTTTTATCGTTCTGAAAGTTAATTCTAGCGCATGCAAAACATTCAAGTTCTTCTAGATTTCATAGTATGAGCAAAAATATTAGTTGTTTTGTTTGTTGCTTTTTTATTAATTTGTTCGAACATTTAATTGAAATCGTTTATTTTTATAATTCACATTCATTTCGGTGATTAAGTTTTTATATTTTAGAAAACTTCTTTGTTACAAGATTTATTTATTTCTTAATAACTTGTAATTGTATTTTACTGAATGTGCAAACAAAGAATCTTGCAAAACTTGTTTAGATTTCTCGAAGTAATTTATATAGTTTCTGTTGGATAAAGATAAACAAGTTTGTAAATATATTTTATGCTGAATCTAGAACATACATTATAATTTTTAATCGAATATTATTTTTGGTTATCTACAAACTTATTTTTTTATAATTAATTTAAAAAGTGTAATGCAAAATAATTAATATGATAAAAATGTTTATTCACAGTCATTTGAAATTTCACTTTACCTTTACATCGTTATTTTATGTAACCAATGAAATGAATCGAATACATCACTCGATCAATGGATGATTGAATAATTGAAATTTTAATTATGCTTGTAATTGTGGGAATAGGTCATTGTGGTTATTTAAAAAATTATGCGCGTTTGAATTATCAGTTATTTATGAACATTAATTTGCTCCTAAATCAAAATTTCATAACATGCAAGATTATATTTTATAAATAAAAAAATATTGCACTCACACATGGTTTAAAATGTATTAATAATCACAATATTATGATATACTTTACAATTTTGGATTTAAATACATTTTATTTCACATTTTCATGTTTAATAATCTTGTAATAATAAAATGAAAAGTTATAGAACTTCATGTTTAGCATGTATATTATTTTCGTGGAGTAATGCAAGGAATCCAATATTATTTATGTGTTTGAACTCACATATTTGCGATGTCATTTATAAAGTCATTGAGCTGGAACTTGCTATCGTTCAGATTCTATATTCGTAATTTTTTTTAATTTAATTTTTTTTCTGCAATGATGACACATTATTCTTAACAAAAGTGACAGTATTTAAATTTGAAAATTTTAATAATGCCGATAAATAATTGAAAACAAAATTAATTTCAATTTAAATTAAAATTAAATTAGTTTTTTATGTTTACGGCTATTTTTTGTTTGTTTAACATTATTTTTGTCTATCGACATCTAAAACCATCATTGTAAACTTATTTCGGTTTTGTACAAAAAAAAAATATTAAAGCTAAATGTTGCAGTTCTTTCAGGAAGAACTTGCTATTGAAGGGATTTGTAGAGATCGAAACACATTACAGTATCAAGTGAATGGCTCGGGAAATTCCAGTAAAGTTGTAATAATTTTCGTCGCTTCGCAGAGGAAACACCAAGACTGCGGCGTTATATATATATATATATATATATATATTATGTTGCATTGTGTGTTGCAAATTTTGGTTCCAGTTTTTTTAAGAATTCCAAGTTTGTGGTTTATAAAAGGAAACCTATTAAATAAGAATTTCATTTTTATCATTTACGAAAGAATGAATTTATTTATTTTACATTAATATTTAAAAATAAAAATATTTAGGAAAATATTTAGCAAAAAAGAAGTTGAAAAGTTAATAAATAAGCAATTACTTTTGAACAAACATTTGAACTAAGTAAAAAAGCGTATTTTTAACAGAACTACTTTTGTTGTCACAACGAAAGTTTAGTGCTGACCTATTTTTTACACGACACTTGTGTACCATCGATACAGATTGGCATAATATTGTATAGTTTCTCCACGTATTTGTTTAATATATTATTTGTTTTGGATTAAAATTTATTAGACTGTAAATTTCTATTCAAATTTATATTTTCAAATTTATCGCACGTATTTTGTGCTTTATAACTTTGTTGTTTTTTTTCGTACGTGGTTGAATGCGAGAAAAAAAGCTTACAAAAACATCCAACGAAGCTTTGTTTTCTTTATCATATTCAAGTTCTTCATATTTTTAAACATTGCATAAAAATACGATGAATTTCTACAAAATATCGCATTTTTAATTACAACAATTTATTATTAATATTGTATTTGAATACAATTTGTTGTGTTTAATTTAATTTTTAGTCTAGCTTAGAAAACTATTAATTTCTATCGAAAGGAGGAAAGTAAACAAATACATGTGTCTTCATTAAAAAGTTTAAACTTCTTAATTTAAACCACTGAAACAAAAAAATGTGCTTTTATTAGAGACACGTCTTATGATAGTGTCTCAATTTGAAACGCTTAACTTTTTAAAGTGTCATGAGTTAAAATCACTTTTATCATAGATAACATTTATGTGTTTTATATGAAAAAACAAAAATAATTTAACAAATGACGGATTTATTTGATTAAAGTTGTTTCTTTTTTTTAACTTGTTTGGTGAAAATAATTATCTCTTTCTTCCCAATTTGCTTTTTTTTCTCTCTAAAAAGGTTGCTTCTTCTGCTGATGGATCGTTAAAATGATTAATCTCTATATCCTTTTTTTTCAAACACACAACTTTTTCCAAGGTTAAACTTTTTTCCCTGTACTTGTAGTACACCCAACATCATTTAAACTTGCTTTATTTTTGTCGCTCTGAGACTTTTTTTATCCTCTTTTGTTGTTTGAGTTTACTTTGTTTTCAATTTGTGATCAGTTTATGTCATTAATAATATATATACTGTTTAAATATTAGCTGTATATTTCATATTGCAAAACTTGAACTTTAAGAATACGTCAAAGAAAAAGTTCTTTGACAAGAACTTAATAACATAAATTTGCTTTGTGATGATAAAATCAAGAGAATTGTTTAACAATAAAATATGTTTGTTTGCCACTGTGAAAAGTTTTCAAATATAAACTTAAAATTGCACAAAACTGTCGACAAGTTTATCTTTATCAATGTAAATCAATACGCTGCTGTTAGCAACAATTTTTTATTACAAAATATCTTTTATCGAAACAGTTATATCACATTATCTGTGTTACTAATGTGTTATTAAATGTTATTTCAAGTCAACACCCCGATCATAAAATTTTTAAATCACTTGTAAACATGCTGTAACCAATAAAAAAAAGTTTGATATCGAATATTATAGAACCTATTACGATGAAATATAAAAAAAAGGAAAAAAAACTTACAAGAGATTACCAAAGAATATTTTTCAGCCATATTTTATTGGAAATCCCAAAATAAATATTAGACTCGAATTTTAAGGATTTGAATAACAAAAATGCTTGTTTGTGAAATAATATTTTTGTCGTCCACAGTCTATCGTCAAACGAATCCTTTTAACAAGTAATTTTAATTGCGAAAAATAAGCACGAAAGCTTAATTTGCATTGCTACCTAATCCCATCTTTAATTTAACTTTAATACAAAACGAAAATCGCGAGAGCGTCATTTAAATGCGTAAACGTGACTACAAAATGTCACAGTGCCGAAGAAAACAGTCTTTCGGCTGTCCCTGGTGAGATCGTTCCTTTGTTTTTCTGTATTATTTGTCGCTTTTGAGATGGAGAAGAGTATGCGAGACGAGCGACTCGTTGAATATTCATCTCGAGTCCCATAATACGGCAAAGAAGGATGGCCGAACGGGCTCTGTTTACCCATGATTGTCCAAGACAATGGAACGTTAATGGATGCAATTAAAACGCGTAATGTTCGCGTCGCGGTTGACCTGACTTGACAAAGTTACCACTTTGAGGCAACTTCGGGAGCTCCACGCTATCAACTTCCAGACGCCTATGCACTTTATCTCGCTTGCTCTTTGGCCAAAAACTTTTTGCCCCTCGCACACGCAGAGACGCTTTTACAGAAAATCAATCTCCTCACGAGAAGTATAATTCCGACCAAGAAAATCAAGAGTTTCAACACATTTTCGGTGTAAACAAAATGTTTTCTCATTTATTTTTGCATGACAAGAATGTTACAGCTTTTTTTTACAGATCAAGAGTATTTTGAGAAATGTTGTTTTTTGAGGAGTAGTTTTTGATTTATTTTTTGTAAGTAATGGCTGACAAAAATAGATAAAACGGATCATTCTTCAAAGAGTTGATTCTGACATCGTAACTGATGAAAATTTGATTTCAGTTCTCATTTCAAATGCCCGACTCTGACTCGAATTTGATGTGAAATGCGACTTCAAATTCAAAGTTGGAAAAGCTTATGAGATTTAGATTCTGCCGTAAACTCATTAAAAGTGATGTCAAGTTTGACTTTAAATTCGGACTTCAAGCCTTTACCAAATATAGATATTTGGTACGACAAATAATTATAGAGATTATGAGTACAGGGTACAGATCCTAGAAAACTGATGACTCCTAGTATGTGTAACTATTTGATGCTAAGATTGGAAACTCAAATTTAATTTTGAGTCAAAAATACAAAATGTTTGATTTGTGTTTATTGTTTTAAAGTTATTTAAAGTTATGAACCTTTCTACTTTTTTATATTTCCTTAATTGTAATTTGGGTTCCGAAAATTTTGAGTACACTCTTAGGAAAAAATGTAAAATTACAGGCGTTTTTACGTTGAATGTCACGAAAAAGTACGAGCCCGACGAATAATTACGTAAAATACAATAAATTATTTTGCAATCACTGTAAAAACTATTCGTATTAATTTTTCGCGCCTAGTGTAATTTTACTAAACACACTAGCTTTTGTCGTTTCGGGTAAGGTTGGGTATGGCGTGGCTATGTTCACACTATATAAATTTATTACTTTTTATTTTTTGGATTTATATTTTTTACAAGTATTTAAGTATATTTTTATAATAATTATAAATTTTGAAAAAAAGCTATTTATTATAAACATTGATTAAAAATATAGGTTAAGTACTATTTGAAAAGCTGTCAATACTGTTGTTCGTAACTAATGTAATTTTTCGTAACCAAGCGCGTACTTTTACGCGACACTGCGGAAAAGTTCGTAACATGTTGCGGCATCAATAGTTCGTTTCTATTTGCATACTTTTACTAATCTTTTCTAAGAGTGTAGCTCCGACTTCTTCATATGTAAAAGAGAAGTTTTAATAAATAGAAAAAAGGGATTTATAAATTTGAATATACACATTATGAAAGGAAAATATATTTCCTCTGGTTTTTTATCAGTGTATTAAAGAATATTCATTTCTTTTATCGTAATTACTCTCATTATAATTTTCTGAAAATATTTTGAAAGCTTATTATTATATATTTATAATAATTGCAATTATCGAGCAAACTGTATTTCCACGTTAAATAATAAATTGATACATAACAGAGTTCGATTATTACCATTTTTCAATGTTATTAATTGACTTCTAAAGCAATTATTTTGCCTAATTAAACCATATTGTGGTTTTAAATAATAACTGGCATTGCCGAACTTCAGGAATGCAAGTGTAATGAAAATGGAATTATAGTATTGTGAATCTATTTTTGTTTTAATGAAATGTGGCATTCACTATGGAGTAAAGAATAATCTATCATTTATTTAGCATTGCATTAAATTGACGTCGCAGGTGCTATCATTAAAACAAAGCTAAGGTAGATATACCGGTTTTCGTGATTTTTTAAGCAATATTTCATTTTAAACAAATTTCATGTAAATTTAAAAATAAAAAGTATATGTAGTTACTTACTTTTTACAAAAGTTTTTTACTATTTAATATATTAAATACATTAAGAAATTACAGTTTATATTTTACTATGCCAAACTTTGTTGCAAAATCAGTCATTTTTTACCGTTCAGTTAAGATGCAGCAATACTTTAAAGTTTAATCTAAGAATGTTAAAATAACTGAAAATGAAAAAAAAATTACTAAAGGCTTGAAAAGTGTATATGTACCTGATTCCGTGATAGTCCGCAGCATTGTGACAGCTGTGTTGCAGACAGCTTGGACGGATACATTTTAGGCAAAATGAGCCCACAAAATGCGAGTAAGTACTGATTTTTTAATTTTTTACTATTGTTAAATATCAGTATTAATTGAATCTAATATTTGAATATTATATTTTTTTATGCAGATGAAAAATGTCAGAAATAAAAGTCAACAATGAAACATAACCTTATTATACAGGGTGCACTGTTCAGTAAATTTACGTGATATATCACGTATTTCAGTTGCCATAACATTTTGCGAATTTTTTACAAAGAGAGTGTAAAATCCTACTGGTTACTAACTAAACATGAAACGGAGTTTAACTTCAAATGTGTGATTTTACATAAGTCGAGAATATGTTGACAAATTGCAGGAATATAACCTATTAAAATAGGTTATATTACAATAAAATTCATGATTGAGGTTAAAATTTTTCAAAAATATTTTTAATTAGCTTATCACGACAAATTTTTATTGCGATAAATAAATAATTCTTAAAATACAAGTAAACATGTTGAAACATGCTTAGGTTAAGTTTTCGTAAATACTAATAACTCATAAAATAAGATAAGAATTTACTTACTTTGTTTTGTGCAGCAGCACCAAATATTATATCTTAGCCTTATTGTAAAGAAAACAGTACATGTCAATCATTCTTACATTAGATATATGTACTTACATTAGGCCAAATAGAGTCAAGTCAACAGGAATGCAAACAAAATTCACCGGTCTGATACTCACTAATCACGTAGTTCACATTCATTTGTTAATTTTACATTTTTTACGAAAAATTACGCTCTGTTTCGAATTTTTATTCGAAAAATATGTAATTTTACACTCTCTTCGAAAAACTTGAATATAATTTAGCAAATCACGTAATTTTCCACTGCAAAAGTATTTTTACATTATATAAAATGTAAAATATCGTGTAAATTTATACAACACGTTTACAGTGTGGTCCATTTAAAACTGTTCTTGTAAATATCTCGAAAAGTATTCATCTGATCGTAAAAAGTGGGTAATGAAAGTGATTAGGAGTACCAGGGTATTAGACGTAAGCGGGTATTGTAGTTACTGACTACGTAATCGGGTACACGGATAGCTCATTGCTCGGGTACGATTATCAGCAGCGTAATGTTTTCATTTTACGTTCTGTATTTGAAGAGAAAAGATCGCTTCACAACCGCTGTATGATGATGCCCGTTGCTG
>JABFPM010003932.1:0-13496 GCA_022817325.1 Idris sp. 1 HC-2018 | reverse complement strand
GCTCACTCAGAACTGACGTTTTTCTGAAAGAACGTGAGGCTTTAAGCTTTCGTGCCGGTTGCCAAGAATAAACATGAAATTCTTGGCACGCTCAGTCAGAAACGCTGCTTCACAAAAAAAGCATCCAAGTCATAACGACGTGACCATTCGATTGATTCATAGATATTCCAACCTGAAACAGAGTTTAATTAGAAGGCAAACTGGCCGAATTTAAGAAGTAGTGGTTTTTGCAAATGTGAGACAAAAATTGAAGAGTTTGATGATTGTTTGTTTTTAACTTTGTATGAGACAAATGAATGCAAATACGAATTTCATCCTTCTTTCTGTTACCTTAATTTTTTTCTTTGGCACTGGATAAAACGAGAAAAAAAGAAACCTTTGTAACTTAGTAACGTCGATCTGGTGTTGAGAAAGAGTTCTTTGTAGTCAAAACAGTTACATCGACATTGTTAACTCTTAATTAATATAATCGATATGTGTTTAGGCAAACGCAAGAAACAGTTATGTGAAAACACAGTACGATGATGTTTAGCTTTTGATAGCGAGTTAAAATTCTGGAGCAGAAGAAATAAAAAAAAAGAGCAAAGCAAAAAAAAACATTATAAAACGCGATTATTAAATCTAGAAATGGTGAAATCATATAGAATATTTAGACCTTCCACCGAAAATAGATTGGTATAATTGGAGTATAATTCATTGCTACGAACAAAAAAGTTAAAGATAATGTAAGATATGGATTATATACGGTTGTCTTGGTCTTGAAATAAGAAAACAATAAAGTAACATCTGACTCATAAACATAGAGTGTTTTTTTTATTTATGATTAGATGATCCAGACCCTCCTTTTTCAATAAAATTCTTTCATTCTAATGATAACATATACTGATACTTTAATAAATATATAATGTAACTTTCAATTTTTTTTTCAATGTATGCTTATTATGTTTTCAAATTAAAGCAGTTCTCAATTTAATGATCCTGCAAGGAAGAGCTCCGGATGAGGTATCTTGATTAATTTTTGATGTTGCTTGTTTTTTCTCTTTTTTTTATGTGAACAAAATTATTTTGTTTATTATCTTCAATAGAGTTAATAAATTTTTCAAGCTCAGGGTTATTTCATGATGGTGATTCATGCAAACGTAGTAAGTAAAATTATACTTGTTGATATGTTTTCATTTATATATAAAATAAAACATGAAATGAATTTCAAGGTAAAGAAAAAACGGCATGTAAAAGTTTACAACGAAATTATATTTAACGTAATTCATTTACATAGGAAGAGAGTTGTACAAGTGAACAACTAACACGAAGTATTTTTTTATAAATAACATTGCTTCATTTTTTTATTTTTATATTCTTTCTTTTTTGTTATCAAGTTCAATTTACTCCTTCTTACTTCATGTCTCAGTTTGGGATTAAGTTCCGGTTAAAATACTCGACGGATCACAGTCTCAGATTTTGCCAATTTTAATCTTTTGTTTTATTTCACTTAAAGCTTTCATTTTTTTCGTGCAACTTTCAATTCAGGAGTTTTTTGCAGTTTTTCTACGTCTTGTAGCGTTGAAATACCTTGTTCCTAAAATGAAAATAATCTTGGTTAATAATTTCCACTTGTTTTAGTGTTAAATTCCATTTCATTAATAACAAAAGTGAGTTTAATAGTGGTAGTATACTTAGTATGTTACTTTTTGTTAAAAAAATAAATTTCTCAATTGTTTATTTATAATCCAAGGAGTTTCTAGTTTTATCGAAAAGAATTTATGAAATATTCATGATTAAAGATAGAAACTGCGTCACTTGGTAATAGATCTCATTTTGTTTTGTCAAAATAAGATTTCATTCGTGATTCAAATAATTATATTAAATATGAATGATTCAAAAAGATAGTTCAAGTCTTATAAAAGGAAGTAATAATACTTTTGTGTTCAAGATGACATGAAAATATTCAAATCATAAACATTCAAAGTTATATAAAAAAAATAAATTAAAATAATGAGCTAAACATAAATTAACTTGAAAATATTAAGTTGAGATTATATACTTGTCTTTTAATATTTCTGTGCATGATCTATAAAATATAACATAGTTTTTAACTTTATATGAGAAACTTTCAATTGAGCTTTTTGTGATTTATGTATGTTACTATTATTGGGTCATTGTAAAAATAATAAAAAATGCAAATACTGTGTTGTATTTAAAAAGTTTGTTTCATTTTACGTAGTCAGTTTAATTTTTATTGCAGCTAAATTTAAGCTTAATCTTGGAGTATGATTTAAACTTTTGTTAAGTTTAACAATCTTGAGTTACACAAAATATTATTTTAATAATTGTATCCTTCTAATTATAACATAATAAAAATTATTATATTTAAAGAAGATATACACAAATATTTTTCCAGATAAGGTGTCTATAAATACAGTAAGTAATTACAAATTCACATTAATGTTTAAAAAGATTTAATATTAAACATAACTTTTGGCATTTATAATTATGTTAATTCAGAAAATGTGATACTTTAGTTTATACGAAAATATTGATTTACATTTTATGGTATTAAAAATAAAAAGCCTATTATTTTATTTGAGTGATTATTAAATGACAATTGGTACAAAATTAACATCTTGTTTTTACTTACATGAAATTCTTTCCATTTATCGTAATTTGATTTCATATTATTGATCATTTCAGGCAAATCTATAAGAGCTGAAAATATAAAAGCTTTGTTTCAATTCATTCAACAAGAGGAATTTAATCAATAAATTTTAATTAACTAAAAAAAGTGCTTTTTTTATTATTAACATTATAAACATACCATCCCAAGCTTCAATCATGTCGTTTATAATGTAGTCGATGAAACCTATTTGTGATTTTGGTATAGAGCAACTTGATCTGTCAAACATTGGCATGACCACTGGCATTTTGTACTGTTTTTCTTCGTCAGTCTAAAACATGTCGACAAATTAAAAGATTTCTTAGCTAATAAAAGAGTACTTATTGTAACTATAAATTAATTTTACACTTTAAATTTTAAAAAAGTATTTAATTTCTGTGCGATAACCATAATTCAGTAATAGACATTTAATTTATATATTATATATATATATTTATAAATAAGATGAAATTCAGTTATTTTAAATTGATAAGTAAAATAAAATAATAGGGAAGATTGCATGAATTACTTGACTGAAATATTCCTCTGCGATTCTTCTGGTCCATTCAATGCAATATTTTAATGGTCTCGTTGGATTTGAGACATCCGCACATTTAATCATCATTCTTTTAACGAGGCACACGTTTTCTGGTAAAAGCATCACTGACATGTCCACATTTTCTTGACTCTAAAACAAAATGTAATTGTTCAATTTGTCTTTCTTATTCAAATTAATGTCAATTTAATTTTAAAAGTTTCAAATAAAAACTTAAAATAAAAAGAGTTAAATATAGATGAAATGAAAAGAGTTGAAACAATTATTAATTGAAATCTTAGTAAATTAATTTGTATTTATTTATTATTTTGTATGCAAAGAATTTTCTAACTAAAATTGCTAAAAAAAAATAATTTTAAATGACATTGTGTGAAATTCAATTGAATTACTTCGCTTGCATAGTCCCCTGGAGTTCTCGAGCTACAAACGTTTACAAATTTTGCGAGGTGCTCAAAATGTTTAGTCATTTCTGTGGCCAAAATCATGTCGATGATATTTTGTCGCATTACTTTATAGAGATCTCGTTCTAAATTCTGGAATTAAAATAATTGTATTAAATTTAACTGTAAACTTATTACAAATTAATACAACAAAAGAAATAAAACTCAAAATTCTGGACATTACCTTAAAAATATTTACATTGTCATCAGACAGAGTTAGCTTGAAAGTCAACGCCGCGTGATGAGATTCCAAAACTGATAAATCATTATAGAGAATAGCGAGTTTGTTGTTAGAGTTGCACAAAAACTGGCTGACAATTGAAAAAAGTATTTTAAAATGCACTTTTAAAACATTTTCTGAATATAGACTAATATATTTTTATTAATTTTTCAATTAATAAATAATTGCCCGAAAGACAATGCATTTTTTTAAGTTTATTAAATATTATTTATCGATCTTATTTATTGAAAAAGAATGTTTAATTACCTGGATCTACCAGGATGACCAATGTCATGAGCCGCCGCAGCAATTAAAGTAGCCACGTCGTCTAAAGGGTCCAAAATAACCGAAAGTTTTTCAGACCTTATAAATTTGGCGATAGCTTGTAAAACATCCGCCGCATGTGTGGAATTGTGGTAACAATTAGTCTCGTCATAATTAGCTTCAATAATCGTGAGCCAATTCTGAAGAACTTTTTCACTGCAACCCAGCTTAGCTGGCAGTTCAAATATGTTCATAATTGTCAAACCTAAATAAACCAAAGGCCTGAAACATAAAATAAAATAATCAACAAATATTAATAATATAAATATAAACAAATATAGCCATTATTCTAAACATTTGAACAACACAATTAAAAAAATTATTTCACCTTCCCCCCGAAAGGACTTCCAATTTAAAAATATCAAAATCCCAGTCGAGGCATTTGTCAAGTAATTCTTCTAATTCCTGTGAACCCTTTAAGCTCTTAATTTGCAAGGGGCGATTATTTTGTTGCAAAATTCTGGTCGTCGAGACTCGTCCAGAAGAATCATTTGAAGATCTGCGCGATTCCCTTCCATACTGAGGTGCCTTAAAATAATATACATTTTCATTAACAAAACAAACTGTCAAAATAATATTGAGTCACAAAGTAATAAGCAGACAAGAAAAAATTTTGTTATCTCTTGTATTACCGATAATAAAGCGCCAATGAGATCTGTCGTAACAGGATCATTACTCATTCTGGTGTCATCTTTCATATATGGCACGTACAATTCCGTTGTTTTAAGCGTCTCGATCGCCTGCAAACGAGGCATTAATGTTTTATTAGCGCAAGACCAATAAACTCCGTGCGACAGAAATAGCATTTCATTTTCAGTTGCGTACTTTGTCAATCTGCAGTGCGACTTCCGGATTAGATGTCTCGGACATTGCGTTGGTTAATAAGCAAATCACCTTGGTAATGGGGGCCTCCAATGGCAGATTGTGTAATTTTGCCAGACTCGACCGCCGCTGAGCTAAAATCATGACAGATACATTACAATTTAAATAATAAAATACATTTGCTGAAATATACATCAGGGCTTTGATAAATTCTTACTATACTATTTATATAATAAAATAAGAACAAAGGTAAACATGCGAGAAAGAAAACAAACTTGACAAATATATTTTTGCTTGTAAACGACCCTGTTGTAACAATGAAAGTAAAATTACAGTGAAAACAAAAAGAAAGTAGAAAAACATTATTACAATCACTCCCAGTGGATCTGACATCGAAAGAAACTCTTCTTAATGAGTGCATACTTCCTCTAGGGTGTTGTTGTAACCCAGAAGTCATAGTTGCCATCACGGTCATGCTTTCCAGTAAATAAGTTGTGTCGTGAATATAAATGTAATGAGTAGGTTTCCTGCAAGAATACATTATTCAAAACAATTAGCATATCAAGTTGTCTTTCTGAGAAGAAAATGTAAGTTTTCATTCATATAAAAACTAAACAACGAAAAGTTATACAAGTTAGTAGTAAAACCACGATTTATTCAGACCAATATATATTATTTAGATTAATTTTTTTTTAGAAGAAATGAAATGATGTATAAAAGTTATTTAATACATATTTTCAGAATCAAAACTGAAGGTAATAATAAAAGCAAAACAAAAGATTTGACAGCAAAAAGGTCTGGTTTCAGTGTAACTGTAATAAAATCCGAGTAATCGTAAATTTGAAATAAAAATGAAAAATTCAGTAGCAAAAATGCCAAACTCACTTGCCATAAGCAGAGAAAGGTATAATTCTACAGTTAATGGTGATATTCTCGTTGGATTTTCTCTTGCAATTCATGTTGCCTTCGAATTCGCGGCCCCTTTGTAGTTGCTGGTTCATCAGTGCAAAATTTTCACAAGAAATAATCTCAGACAAATTTCGTCCAACCAACTCCTCAAGTTTGAAGCCCAGCAGTTTTTCCCCCACTTTATTGCCAAACTGAAACAAATTAAAATGTAAATACTATTAAAATCAAAAAGTATATTTAATAATAATAAACAAAATTTGAAATCACTAGCTTGCTGGGAAGTATACAAATGTTAAGTTACAAGATGACGACGAACATTGTAAGTTTAATAAAAGTGTTTAAAAAAAGTCAAGTCCGATTATTTATAAAACAGTTACAATAATTTGTCTTACCATGACGGTATGCTCAAAATCGGTAACATGCACCATGTCCCTGCACCGATCAACAGCCAAACATAAAGCATGCGCTGCAGCTAATTGTGCCTTGGGTTTGACCTCGCTTGCATAAATTCCGACAAGTTCGTTGACCAAAATTTCTTCGTGAGAACTTTCTAGCAAAACCTTAAAAAAAAGAAAGATAAGAATTAAGCTCAAATAGTGTACATAAATTTAAAACTAATTCAATAAAAAGAAATATATACTAAACAACTGTAGAAATTAAGAGTACATTATTTTTGAAGTACAAATTTAATAAATATTTTACCCGATTAAAACCGATGTCCAATAATTCAAATGCGACCGCTTCTGTAATATCTCCTGACATTACGTATCTGAAAAAAAAATTAAAAACGTAATTATTAATTGCTTGATAAAAGGTGCTTATATAAAAGACAATTTAAATATTGAACAAATGTGTACTCACGACTTTTTTACAAACGCGACAATCAGTGAACTGTGATGATAATTGCAATTTCGGAACGACCTGCATTAATAAAAATTGAATTTTGAAGAAACCAAAGTTAGAAATTATGTAGGTTTTACAAAATCAAATGTAATTTAAGAATCAAATTGATTTTCAGGAAAATTTTAAAAGGTAACAATTAAGTTATATTGACTACATAAATTATATTTGAAATCTGCATTAATACATATTAAGTTTTAATAAAAATTAGAGAACTGTATTTTTAGAATTAAGAAATTATTTAGGTTTTAAGAAACAAATATATTCTAAAAAACAATGGATTTTAAGGACAATTGTCATTTTAATAAATGTAAAATAATTAAGTTAGTTTGGCTATACAAATTAAATTTGAAAGAAACTTTTTTTACAAACCTGCATATGTCATCAGCTTCTTGTGCCTGAGATCCTCTGTGATCAATGATAACTAAATCATGGTAACGAGACTGAAAAATGTCCAGAGCTTTTGCGGCAGTCGTAGCCACGGTCACACACCATTTTAATCTCCGAATAATGCAAGATAAATTTTCTAACTGTCGATCATCTCGCAGAAAAACTAATAATACCTGAAAGAATGCCAAAGCGCATTTTAAAAGCATGTTCTTTCAATTAAAAGTGAGACCTACATACAATTCATTAATCGTAAACCTCTTTTTTTAATTGAATCACTTTATATCAATTAAAAATAATTTGATTAAATGAACTGATGAACATAAAAAAGCTATTGATGAAGCGATTTATTTCTATAAGTGGTTTCTGATCTGTATCAAAAAAATCTTTTACTATTATTACTCTAATTGAAATTTTGTATAACATATAAGAGTGTAATTGATAAGGTTTTGTAATTCTAATGGCAAACGACAAAAGATTTAAATTTCATTATCGTGTCAACTTACATCTGAAAATGAACTACTTTTACTTTTGAAGGACTTTGTATTTCATTTATCCATGACATATATGTAAGAGCTTTTTAAATTAGTTGTCAAGTAATTTAAAGCTGTCATTTTGATTTCAAGGAGAAGATGTAAATGCAGTTTTATAATTAAACTAAAGAATTCTATCAAGTTTCAATCATTCTTAAACAATTATTTGAAAAAATGGAAACTAACCCTTACGGTACTTGGAACCTTAGTTGTTAACCAGTTAGAGTTGTTCAAATCTTGAGGTCCCTTCTGAAATAAAACAGAGTACGTTATTATATGAGGTTTTGAATGACAAAATGTTTTATATCTGAATAAAATAAACTAGGTAGAAAACTAAAAATAAAAAAATGAATAGCGAGTTATAATCAAATTGTACAAAAAATGTTTAGTTGCTTGTTGAGTGCGTAATAAGAGATTAAATCAGTAAACTGGAGATTATAGACAAAATTAGAAATAGGAAATGAGTTGTAATTAATCTTGTAACATGTTGAAGAGTGTGATGATATATTTTTAAATTAAATATAATGAAATTAAAAAAGTATTTTTTAAGTAAAATTACAAGCTACAAAGAAAATAAAGATGCAACATAGATAAATTATAACTATTTATAAATTATAAATTATTTAATTTAAAACTGCAGTTTGGTGTATGAAAATTGACATAAGATGAATATTTAATTCAAGTATTTTGATGCATATTCTACTAATAAAAAGTATATTTAATAAAATTCGAGAAAATAAATGAGAATAATGGAGACTATGAATATTTACGTAGAAAAATAAATGAAATATCAGACATGAATACTTTTGTTTAGGAACAAAAAGCAGCAGAATAAATTTACAAAATAAATTTACTCATATTATGCACAACAACGTATGATCAGAATTAAATGTATTTTGAAAATAAAACAGCAATAGAAAATAATATCCCCCAAAAAATATTTACCATTACCGATAGATAGTTGAATCACCTTTAACATACAAAAATTAAAAAAAAAGTTAAAATACACAGACGTAATAAAAAGAAATGACTTTCCTATTCGATGAAAAATCACAAACTACGGAAAAAGTAAACATTATTTTTGTAAAAAAGCACTACAATTTGAGAGAAAATTGTAACATTTGTAGGAAAAAGTGCAATTTTTAAGAAATAAATGAAAATTTGATTCAACAACACGAATGCAATTTTGCGTATGTCAGTTAAACAAGGAAACGGTATGAAAAGCACGTGAAAGATTTTTTGTTGTTATCAGTCGGTATCTATGACGTACTGTCCTTGATAAGAAAATCGAAGAAGGCATCGTCTCGCCGAGTATCTTATCGGCGCTTGTGAACCACTCTTTGTGCACTCGTCGACAAAACAAACGTAACAAACTCGCGAACCAGCCGGGCCGTTTCTCGATACCGCACACGTCGTCGCTTTGAATTGCCCCGGATATGAACAAAGTCGGCTGAGTCAGTCGCTTCGTGTCCTCCAACACCTTTTCCATTCTCACGACTTATCATAATTTTCTAACTACGTAAAATGCGTTTTACTAACAAACCGCAATTAAATAAATTTAAGTAAATCAAAATCGACAAAACTCAGGAATTTTTCTAAAACCAAATAATTTATTTAGGAATCATATTAGATGTGAAAAAAGAATTTTCTTAGAAGAGTAAAACTACTTGTTCTTTTGTTTACAAAAATATAGTTTACACTAAAACTTCACTTTAGTTAAATAAGTTAAGTAGGTAATTAAGAAAAAAACTGTGTGGTGCACTTTTTATTTTAAAAAAAGGCAATTTTGACGAGATAGAGTCGCGAAAATGAGACGCAGATGGCGTCCAACCTGATACTGATTGTTGGTGTTGAAATATCAAGATTGCGCCGGTGCTTGATAATGAATAATATCAGCGTGTGTGACGTACTGAAGGTCCAACAAAACTCATTTGAAAGAATCATGAATTGTGAAAAATTTTCAGATCAAGATTTTGAAACAGAATTAAAATCAAGATTTTGGCGAGATTAATTTTAAAAGTTATTGGTTTTATCAGATAGTACAGGTATTTCTTACACCATCCATTTAAGTAACGTAAATAAACAAAATTAATTGACAAAATTAGAAACGTAAGAGTTTTAGTGACAGAAAAATAGAAAAATCAAATATTTCAAAAATTATTTATGAATTGAAATAAATTTGATGACTGGTGAATCTATATATAAAATTTAGAAGTTATATATATATATATATATCATTTTTTGATAATGTATGAATATACATTTAAAAAATGTTTTTTACAAAATCTGTGAAAAACTAAAAAAATGTTAACATTTGTAAAAAAAGTACGGCTGCTAGATAATTCGATCAGCAAGAAAAATTATATTCGAAATTTAAAATATAGACGATGATATACAAATAAATTGAAAATAAGTATATATAAGTACTTTAAATTCTCTTATAAATTATTTGCGTTTCATGCACTTAAACTTCATGAAAATGTAAACAGAACTATTACTATTTATACATCTTCACATAAAATAGGAAAACAAATTAAAATAGCTTTATAAAAGAGTATATAGAATTTGTTTGAAATATAAAAAAGTGACAATTTAAATAAAGTAATACAAAATTATATAACAATTTAGTCATTGGTGAATAAAAAAATTACGATTATTATTAAATAGGAATTGAAGAGTGAACACAACTACATATATTTGCGGTAAAAAATGAGCACTAAAAGTTAATGTATTAAGACTGACATATAACTTGAAAACGTTTATTCGTAACAATAAATATGGTATAATAAAATAATACGCAGTTCTCAAATGAAGTAAACAAGCTGACTTTTGTTCAATAAAAATAATAAATGTTTATCAAGTAGGAAAAAATTAATTACATTAAAAAAATACTAGTTAAATTTTTATACCTCAACAAAAATACTTATAAATTAAGAAAACAAATAATTTTATGAGTAAATAGGAACAAAAATTATACTTACAACAGGGAATTCCAGTTCGTCGTCCCCCATAGAAGATATTTGTTTCTGTGAGTCCGAAATTTCTGTGCGTGCTGCCTCAATGTCATCCCCTAAAATATTCATTAATTTATTAGAAATAAAAATCTAAAGTTTAAAAAGAATACTACAAATATTCAAATTTAAAAAATGTGTATTCTTCAAAAATATAAAAATGTCTTGCAATTTATCTTGTCAACAAGTTAAACTAAATCAGGTTAAATTGTGAATTCGGATAAAAAGACTTATGTCGCAGAACCACCTAACCCAGTTTTTATTTGTGGATGTGCAAAAAGAAGCGCAACGTACCCCTAAATATAAAGGCACAAATACTTTTGTTTCGTGTATATGGTCTGGCATTTAAGGCCAGCATTGATGAGTGTCATTAAACCATAATTGTAAATGACTGAAAAGCAGGTTAGTCATTGCTCGATATTGATGTCAACGACATTGTGTGTGTGGCAACACAAAGGACAGCAAAGTATGCTCGAATGTAGATCCGATATGCGGATTTATTGCAACACGAAAGAAAGTGTGACACAAAATGTATTATTTTTGACCAATATTACACAAAAAGTATATTTATATTCACATGCTAAATTGATAAATTAATCATGATAAATTGTTGAGTAGTGTGGGATTTGTTAATTGAATCCAGTATGAAAATTGAACTATTCGTATAGGACTTGTTTATCAAAAAATAATTGCTTTACATTTTTTATTATTTTATTTTATTTTTGTTTGTTTGTGAATGAAAGAAAATTTGTCAGAGAAATAATTCATTTGGGAAGCAATTTTGCGTGGACAAAAGTCCGTGATTTTTCAAGTACGTCCAAGGTTTGAAACACATTGAATGTCTAAATAAAAAAGTATTTGTTTCACATTTTTGCTTTAAATTATTGTGTATGCATATTTCACATTTGAACTTTATGCGAAGTAAAAAATGATGACTGGTGAAAAAGAAGTGTAGACAAAAATGAGAAAAGTTGTTTAAAGAGTTGAATTTTATTGAGTATAATAAACTAAGTAAGTTTTATCGAGATAACTTAAAAAAAAGTACAAAATTAACAAAAGAAAACTGGTAATTAAACAAAATATTAATTAAAAATACATCACAATAAATTATAAAACAAGATCAAGAGTTAAAAATAAATTGAAAAATAACTAAAATATTTTTCTGCAAGTAACCAAAAATAGAAGTGCAAAAAAAATTGTTGCATTTCGTTGAATAGTTGCATAATCGCTGTTAATTGCAAAATGAACGTTGATATTTGAGAATAAAATTAATTAATAAATCAAAAAAGACTTTTAATTGCAAGTCTCTGTTCGAAACAACATGATTTGCCGAAGCAAAAAGTTCCGAAACGTCTCTGCGTAAGATGAATGACAATATTCTTATGGGTCTCGTAATCAACAAACGTTTACGCAAAGTTGATTATCAACCACAGTCACGTACCATTATAAAAGGGAAGCACATTTTGCAAGCTGTCTTCATTTTCTTGTGGTAGAGAAAACCCGCTTGCGGTCGATGACATATGTGTTTCCTTCTCGATTTGACAAACATTTAAAACGGAATTCACGACGTTCTTAAACACATCCAGGCACTTTTTCATCCGAAAAATCAAACACTAAGTGTCAACAAAACTACACCATTTTGTCCCACCAATACATGCACTTTGACACTTTTGGCATTTTCAGTGACTATTTTCACACAGAAAAATTAACTTTCCAATGAATTAATTGATTTTATTTAACAAAATAAATAAATACAATTAATAAGTTTATAAGATTATTTTTAAAAAGAAGATAAATTCTGCTTGGTGTGTAGTAAAAATAAATTTAAAAAATTAACAACGAAAAAAGTTATAAAACAGCGAAATAAAAATAAAATTAGAACAAGCAACTGTGTCTACGAAAAAAATGTTGCATGATATTTAAAGAAATGTCTCATTTGAAGCGGGAGAAAAGTGTTGAATTATTTATGAAATGCAGAAAAAGAATTAAAATTAATTACAAGTTTAAAATATTTGATCAATTTTTTCAGATGAAATAAAACTGAATATTTTGTTTAGATATTAAGTGACAAATTGGTTGAAATGTAAATATAACGTTTATTCGTAAGTTCGACAAACGTTCACCAAACGTTGTGTTCCCACGATACAATGATGAAATTGAAGGGCTGGATTCTATAAGGGGACTTGCGCTCGAAGTCGCGTAAAAATATTGTCCAATTCTGAAAAAAAGTAAAAAAAAGTTCAAAAAATCGATTATAAAAAAATACCTTCTTGTGTAGAATTAAAAAACACACTTTGTCCATTTAACATTTTTTAATTCGACAAATACTTTTCAAATTTTATATAGGCAATTTTCCATTTAAAAAAACAATAAGAAAGAAATTGAAATGAAAGTTTGATATTTTTTTAACATGTTTCAAAATGAAATAATTGGAAAATTTATCTGTTTTATAAAAATTTTATCATTAACATTTGAAAAAAGTAGAAATTTTTGATAGAGATGATTAATGAAATTTTATCAAAAATTTTGTATAACATTAAAGAATAAGTTTCTTTCTTATTGTTTTTTTAAATGGAAAATTGCCTATATAAAATTTGTGTTCATAGAAATCAAAAATTTTGAAAATTAGATGCTGTCGACGGCATACGCTCGGAGCGCCGAGCTCGTCTGAACTCGTTTTGGTGTGCGCGCTGATAAACAATTACTCATAACTTTGACAAATATTAATATTTTTGTATGAAACT
>JABFPM010003931.1:0-13497 GCA_022817325.1 Idris sp. 1 HC-2018 | reverse complement strand
TATATATAATAAAAATAATATTAAATTCAAGTTAATGAAGTTACTTACAAAAATCAGAGTATTTGAAATTAATAATAAAATTAATTATGTCAAATCTTTTTAAAAATTATGTTTCAATTGACAATCGTAAAGTTGAAATTATATAAATGGAATTAATATTTTCAAAATGAAATGTAATTATTGTTATTAACAATTTAAGTTAATTTTTTTTTAAAAAATTATAATTTAAATTTCATGTATATGTGACTTGTAAAATGAACAAGTTTATGAAAAAGAACAATTTCTAATTAATTTTTTTAATAAAATTATTTAATTATATAAAAATATTTATTCACTAACCAACAACTGTAGAGTTAAAATAAACTAAAAATTATATAAATTATTTAGAAATTAAACAAGGAATTTCAGGGTGTCCAGCGAGCCTTGAAACCTTGAAATCTGGAAAAAAACCTTGATTTTTTGTTAAAATCTTGATTTTTCATCACTTATTATTTTTATTTGTTAATTAAATAATTTTTTCAATTTTCATTGTCATTCAATTTTAATTTTTTTCAAAGTGAAGTCTTATGGCCAAAACAAGTACTAAGAATATAAATTTAACTCAATTTTCTATCAAATAATTTTCAAATTTTTGCAGTCAGCATCTAACCTTAAAATATATAAGGTTGGCAGAAAGCTTTTTTTTGTCTTCTATTATTTATTTTTAAACCTTGAAAATTAAAATATTTGACCTGGAAAACCTGGAAAAAACCTTGAATTTTAAATTCAGAAAAATTCATTTCAGTTTCTAAATGAAATTTAATAACTGTTATTAACTATTTAAGTTCCTTTTTTTGTATTAAATAATTTGTTACAATTTTCAGTTTAAAAAAATTAATTATTTATACTGTTATACATAGCATAATTTATATTATGGAGCAAATCATATATAATTTATATCGAAACTTTATTTCTAAAATTTTTATCATAATAAAAAGTAAAATTTCATTTGACTCTGAATTATTCAATTTGATGATCCTCAACTCGATTATCTCAAGTGTTGAATTTGAAAGGAGTGAAGAAAAAAATACCATTATCATAAGAATGAAGAGTCCAAAATTGGCTCAGAACGTGAATTCAATTTTTAGGATGAAAAATGATCCGCGAGCGGTCATTTTCCCGCAGCGATATATCAAAATAATTCCTGTCGGGGAATCCCCGCGTATTTAAATAAAACATGACAGAGTGTAAGACGGGCCTTTTGTCGCCGCTCTTCTTCCTCAGTGAAACGCCGGACAAGCGCCTCGAATTCGAGACCATTAACGGTGTCGCATTCAATTTCCACGCGGGTTCGACAAAAGCCCGACGAATTACGAATTCAAATCCCCGGCACGTGTGTCAAACAACACTCAAATGTTGGTCCCACCTGACGTCAACAAGTGAATTAACTTTTATTTTTGGATCACGAAAAAAAAAAATATTTTTGCACTAACATGTGTATAGGGAAAATTTTTCAGTTTTATTTTATTTTTTTTTCTTTTTAAAAGAAGAATATGGTTGTGCATTGTTATTTTAATTTGGTGCTTATGATTTATTTTATGGGACCGCAGCATTAAACGCTTCTTTTTTTTTCTTCCGCTAAGTAGCCGGTACACTCTCTGCTCGCCAAACCCTCTTACATTAAATTAAGGGATGACTATTGTGCGACACGTTTTAAATATATAATGTACGACAAGAAAATTTTTCGCAAAAATGTTTACAAGTTGAAGAAATCTCTTAAATTGAAAAGAAAAAGTTAAAACTTCAAATTTCTATGTTCAACTTGGTAAATAAATGTAGTATTTTAATTTTCTTTTTTCAAATTAATAAAAAAAGTTGATACTATAATTTTTTATAATAAAGTTGAAAAGTAATCTAGAATTTTTTATTATCTTTTTCAAAATTACAGAACAATCTTTACATTTTTTTGTTTCAAAATTAAATAAAAATCTTAAGAATTATATTTTTTATTATAAAATTAGAAAATAAACTTAAGTATTTTAGTTTTATATATTAAAGTTAAAAAATAATGTTGAAATTTCTTTTCTAATGTTAATAAAAAAAATGATATTTTACTTTTCTTCTACTAAAGTTAAAAAATAAACTTAATACTTCATTTTCCTTTTATAAAATTAAAAGGAAAATTTTAATATCGAAAGTTTTTTTGCAAAATTAAAAAATAATCTTAAGTTTTGAATGTTGTTTTTCAAATTCAAGAAAAATACTTAAAATTTTAATTTCATTTGTCAAACTTTAAAGAAGAATCTTAAAATTCCCTTTTTTCTTTTCCAAAATAAAACACTTTCATGTACTTTTTCAAAATTAAACAAAAAATCCGAACATTTCAATTTTCTCTGCCAGCTTTAAAAATTTCCAACTTCTTTAAAAATAATTCTGACAACTTTATAACATTCGAATAAACAAAACTTTTATTATGCGTGAATAATTATTTCAGACTTGCAAAAACAACTTTAAACAATTGTCAAAATAGTCTGACTAAATGAAACATAATTTTTTGTCTAAAAGATTTTTTTATAAAAACCTTATTTTTATTTTTTGGAATTTTCAAGTAGATTCGTGCATTAAGTGAGAAGCTTCTCGTTTTTCTGGGTATACGCTTCAGTCTTACTCAAACACGCCTGGACACACAATACATAATTAGAAGCATATCAGGAGTGGACGTTGATCCAACAACGCCACGCGCTACGCGCTTCGCAGAAGCCAGCCAGAAGTGTTTGTCGTGTTAGTCCAAGTTTTGTGCCTGCTAGGTATAATGTTTGATCGCGGCCATTTACGGCCTGTTTGCCTTCTCTCCTATTCTGAATGTAAAAGTGTTTTGCATCCATCTTCGGGGTTACAAAAAAATCAATCCTCAAAAAGAAAAAAATTATTAAGTATACCCTGCAGTAAAAAAATATTAAAACTTTTTACTATTCAGTTTAATTTATTGTTTAAAAAAGTAAAATATTTTACCCTGCTAGAAAAAATATGACAACTTTTTACTACTTAAATTAAATTATTTCTTAAAAATGCAAAATATTTTTTCAAGTTTACCTTGCAGTAAAAGAATAATTAAACTTTTTACTGTTTGATTAAACTTGTTTTTTAAAATAGTAAATATGTTTTCTAGTTTACCCTCCAACAAAATTGCCAAAACTTTTTACTGTTTGATTTAATTTTTTAACCATACCTTGCAATAAAAAAATGATACTTTTTTTGATTAATGTAATATTTATTTTTTTAAAGTAGGCAGCAGGTACATTTGAAAAAAAGGTGATTATCAGTAGCTACGATGACAATGTCCAAATAGGCTCTGGCGAAGGAATTTATTAACGCGTAGAACGGAGTACATTCGCAATAAAGCGTGTGTCATGTGAAATTATGGTGTGTGTGAGAAAGAGAGAAAGAGAGAGAGAGAGAGAGAGAGAGAGAGCGCGCGATGGTGGCAACTAGCAGGCAGACACCCACCGCGACTCACGTGATTTACTGCGGAGGCTGCCCCGCCCAGGAATGCCTCGCTTTGCACACGAGAGATTCAAAAAATAATCGAGCTACTAGCAGCGAGAACTTTCTTTGATTCAATGTCCAGGGTCCCGGAAATCTCGGTTATTGTAACGCAAAGAATGCGCGAAAAATGAATTTCGCAGTGCCTTTTTTCTTGTAACTATTTTTCTTTTATTTGCTGATTTATGAGGGGATGTTGTTTTTAAAAAATTTTCACTTTTCAAAAACGAAAAATAATGTCAACGAATCTTTGAGATATTTTATTTTGAGGACAATTTTTGGATTTTGAAAATAAAAGTGTGCAAAAGTTTTGCGTTGGTTATATATTTATGGAATGGAAAGGCAGAGAGCGCAAGGTCATCGGACCCCAAGTTTTAAGAATGAACTTGAAAACCCCATGGGGTGGCTTTTAAAAAGTCTGACTCCCACTCACAGGTGGCCAGTTAAAGGATCCTGAAGTTGCATAATGAGGGCCATTTTTCTCTACAATTTTCCATTCTGACTTCTCAATTCCTTTGTTAGCAGGTGGAAAGTTTCGGCTTTCGACCCAACTCTGCATTGTGCAAGGTGTCCGAAACTAGGTCGAGACCTACTAATTTTCCTAAGTTTAATATATATTTCCAAATCATAAATCAAAAATTTCACATATTCCACTTTTAATGGAATAAAAATGTAGAGCAAATTTATAGTGCATTTTTATACTGCATATTTAAATACGCAATTTTTACTGCATTTTCGAAAATGTGCATTTTTCAAAACATTTTGTGAACTGCATTTTTGAAAATGCACTTTTCTTTGAAACATTGGTTAAACATAATAGAAAACTTGTTGAAATTTACTTTTTCAAAGTACATGTTTAAAATTGTATTTTTTAATGTGCAATTTCAAAAATGCATTTTTTATATTATAGTTGTAAATTACATTTCTAAACTGTATTTTGTAGTGTGCAATTTTATACTGTAATTTAAAAGTGCAATTTTTAGAAAGTATATTTTAAATTGCTTTTTCAAGGTACAATTTTTAAAGTGTATTTGTTTGAAATTAATTTTTAAAAGTAAATCTTTCCAATTAAATTTTTTAAACTGTATTTTTAAATCGTATTTCTCAAAGTGCATTTTTCAAAGTTCATTCTTAAAAGTAAATTTTTCTAAGTACATTTTAAAAGTGTATTTTCTATAAAGTTTAGTATAATTAAAGTAAATTTTCAAAGTGTATTTTTCATAATAATTAGTTTCTTAAAATAAAATTTGCAATTTTTCTTACATTGGTGTATAAAGTTTCAATACAAAAAAAATAATAACAAGAAAAAATTGAAATAGTATTCTCTGTAATTTATTATATACAGAAAAAAAAAATCTTTTGGAAACCGATACAAAACGGTCGCTTTTCTTCGAAACATTATCAGCAATTAAAGCAATACGGCAATTTTGTCGTACTGCGAGTGTTTGAACGCCTCTCCTGTGCATTTCACCCTCCAAAGTAGTCAATCGAGTGAAGAGCACTCGCAGCAAACAGAAAGTCAGAACAAAATTATTCCGCCATGATTTTTCTCGATTGCTGCGCGACATTATCGAACGTTTACCTTTCAGTGAAACACTTGAACGTATATATACACGCGTTTTGCGCAAAAACTTCGTTTGCAAGTTTCGCACAAAACTTTTGAGAGCTGTTTTTAATCTGTATATAACTCGCAGATGAATCGCCAGTTATAATTTTTTTTTCTTTTAAAGGACTAATTCAGAGATTCGATAAGATATATACTACAAGTAACAAAATTATTCACTTCATTTTTGAAAAAAAATTAGTTTTTATAAAATAAAAAAATTTTGACACATGGAATGATAAACAAAATTTGCAAATTTTATTTATTCAAAATTTAAATATATTGATGTCTCAAATTTATTTGTGGCAATTTGTATAGAATAATTGAATAAATTTTCATGAATATTCACATAAATTTAAAAAAATCTGACTATTCGAGAATGATTTAAACATTTTGTGCAAAGTTACGCTCGAAGTTGTATAGATTAGTTATAGAATTGAATATATATTTATTTTAGAACGAAAACTCAATCATATTTAATTTAGAAATTAAAATTTTTTTGTAATATGTGCTGCGATCTTTGAATTAAATTTTCAAATTTAAATACACTGAAAAAAATTCTCAATGTTTAAAAAAATTAAATATTTATTACTCTGTATTTTTTTTTATAAATTTCAAACTAACTATTTACATTTATTTTTAAAGGTACACAAAATTTTTTCTCTTTCAATTTAATCATTTCAAAAACTTGGAACTGCTAATATTCAATGTTGAATAAAATTATTGACTGAAACTTGCAATGCATTATTGCATTTTTCAATAAAAAATTTTTGTTCCAAGGTAAAAAAAATATAATCATTCTTTTCTGAGATAATTTTATGAGAAAGTAATTTTGTATACAACTTTGTTTTGATTTTGAATTGATAAAATCAATTAATACAATATTAACTATTTATATGCTAAAATGTCAAAGTCTTCTTTAAAGACTAATATTACGACGAGCTGTGCCCGCCAGCTAAAACTCTAGCGCTCTTTGATCGTAGTACCTTTTGTACTACACGAACAATGAGATCACTTGGAAACAGTCTTTGGGCGGTAGTTCTTCAGGATTCCTCTGATAGGCGTTGTATGAGATGCTTCATCAATTTACGCAGCGCATTTTCAAATTGATATAAAATCAACAAAGTTTCTGCAGACTCAAACTTGCATCTTGTATATATCAAAAAACAAAATGTGCACCCGGCAAAAAAATTGTAGAAAAAAAACTGTAACTCATAGAAAAAAATTGCAGCTAATTTCCTCGAAATTAATAATTTTGCTGTTCATTTTAAAATGCAAATAAATTTAATTAGATTACACTTGTAACTATAAGTTTTGTGGACAAAAAAATAAATGAATCAAATTATGGCTACACTGTTAGAATCTTAAAAATATAGCATACGTTTTCGTGGCCGAAATGATTTAAATTCTAACATTTCGTAAGAAAATAGATGTCCTCATTTTAATAATTCGGTTAACTTGCATACCTAATTATATTTTTATATGTAACAGAATTTCTCAACCATTTTCCTGGAAGCACTAAATTTTATCTGATTAAATTTACACAAAAAAGGGAAAATGACACTGAACAAAAAAGTTTCTAATTTACATTTCCTAAAGTATCATATTTCTGAGTTTAATTTTTCTTTATCAAATGCATTTAAAACTTTATTTTTCGAAGCAAAACACAAATTATTTTGGTGTGCTGTGTTTATATTTTGTAAGAAATTTTACGCCAGATAAAATTGAAATTCATCAAAATCCCATTTTGAAATTAAAAAAATTAGAATAGCTGTAAAAAAGTAGGAGACTGTAGTAAAGTGCAAAAATGTGCGGCGCACTTGTTTTTTATGAGTCGTGTGCACCGGTCTGAATAATAGGGGGGTGTCTGTACAACTTGCATGACGAGGCGCGGGTGTATGTTAATTAATTGCAAGGAGACACGTTACAAGCTAAAAACTACGAGGGATGAAAATCGCCAACACAGAGAAGTGAGAAACCTCAGGTGCGAAATTCATCTTCATCAAGCACTTTTTCTTGCCGAGCTTGAGTTAGCACTCTTTTATCAAAGGGAAAAACAAAAACAAAAGTGAGCTTAAAATCATACAGAGAGAAGAAAAAAACATATTTTTCTCTCTTGCTGGTAATCCTTTTTTTCTTCACTCACTTTGAAGTCAATTTTTGAAATTAATTACAAAAAGAACAAAATTAAGAGACTCCTTTTTTTGTTACTTAGTTTCACAATTCACGAAAAAAGGGCATTTTATTTAACCTCGTTTTTAGGTTAGATAAAACTTTATACTTTAATTTATTTTGTTTGCAAAAAATATAATTCATTTTTAGTGTAAATAATTTTAATTTAAGATTTTTTGATATTTAACTTAATATTAATTTTGGGTAAAGTACTAAAGAGTTAATTTTAATGCAAAAAAATCTTGTTCGTTGTACGATTATTTTTATCAGTGTTTTCACGTTTTTTGTGAAATATTTATATCCGAAAGAAGTCAATCTACAATGATTGATAGCCTGAGCAACACGACGTAATGGACGTAGCTGAACATAAAAATTTCATCGACGATTATTTACGCCCGGATGATTTATCGGGTTTGGTCGATTACTTTTGCAATAGGACAGTACGGTAATCGGTCAAGTTTGCACTCTTGATGTTTCGTCTCGGGGAAACTGGGGTTAATTAATTATTATTGCGCCTAGCACCGCGAGGAAAACCATTTTATAAAATTATTTGTGACCTGGCAAAATTTACATAAAAATTAATCAGCTTTAATGTAATTAAAACTTAAAATCATTCATTTACATAAATAACAAATAAATTTATAAATTATGAAAGCGTATTAAATTGCAAATAAGTACTGAATTCAAATGAAAAAAATTAATAAAGTAAAAAATAAAGTAAAAATAAATTGTTTAAAAAATACATTACAAAATAAAATGTTTAAAATATTTGAGGACACTTGTTTGGTGAAAAAAAGAAGACACAAAATCTGGACACAAGTCGCGACAAAGCAGACTTGGTTCGCTCGTGTGTCAATATTATCCGACTATTAGCTTGGCGCTAACTGAACGCGATTTCTCAAAGCCGTAAATGCATTGGGACCCTCGCTAAATATTTTTCCACGTCCGCGTGCCGTCCAAACGATTAGCGGAACTCGAATACGATTTACAATGAACACATTCAGGCCCAACTTTGTCTCTTGTATTTTTCATTTTATTTTGTTAACAAATTTACAAAATCATTGAATTTTATATCCGATGTAAAATACAATTTTTATTTTCATTTTAAATTATATAAATTAATTATAAATTGTAATAAAATAATTATATTTATTTGTTTTAACATTTTCAAGTCAAGTTACTTTTATTTTATTTTGTTAACAAATTTACAAAATCATTTAATTTTATTCCAGATATAAAATACAATTTTTATTTTTATTTTAAATTTTATAAATTAATAATATATTGTAATAAAATAAATATATTAATCTGATTTCTAATTTTCAAGCCAAGTTATTTTTATTTCTTATTTATTTATTTATTCATTGGAAATGAAATTGAAATTTATTTTTGGATTAGCAGAAAATTTATTTTTCAATAAATAAAATGTATATCAATTTTCGAAAAGCTGATTTATATTTTCTTTTATTTATGGAGGGTAATTTTAATTTTATCATGATACATCATAAGTCAATAAAAATGAATTCTGCAAAATTTTTGTTGGCAGCATAAAATGAAACTGTAAATCCGTCACACTCTTTTGCGGATTTTCGTTTCGAGGTTGCGTCATTTGGGGTCATCGCGATAATATATTCCGCTGCTCCGAAGACGAAAGGAATTTCGGCCGGCGATTAGCAGGACGGCGACTTCACACGGGTCAGCGTAGACTAATTATTTAGCAGCTGTAAAGTGGCGTTTATTTTGAAACGAAAACAAAGATGGATTTCGAAATTTGAGAATCCAGAAGTAAAACAAAGAAATGTTAATATCAAAGAAAAAGATATAATAAATTTAAGTGTCAGAAAATAATTATTATATAAACTTGAAATTAAAATAGCGAAAATTTTTATTTTCCTACAAACGGCACTTGAACAATTTAAATGTGTGTACGTTGACACGATTTTTATTACGTATCTTGTAACTAAAGTGGTAAAAGTGGTCATAAAACGCTTGTAATAATTCACTTTTATTTCCGTTTCGTGTGTATATGTTTCAGACACAAATATTTCATGGTACTTTTTTTTGTCCTGCAATTCTGCGTCGTGTTATTTTACTAAGAACATAAATAAGTTGATAAATAAATATAAGTTAATTTGCAGACGATTCATTTTTGAAATTGAAATTTTATGATTTTGAGTTTTAGTCAATTGAAAATTTATTTTTCTTCACTTGTATAATTTAATGATCAAATGCAAAATTAAAACATTTTTTTTATTGAAAGTTGATCATTAAATTAATTTAACACTGTACACACAATAATTAAAATGTTTTCATCTTGATATTCATAAAGCATAATTTAATCAGGCGTTGTTTTAAAAATTATTTTTGTTCCATCTTCGCAGTTTATTTAAATATCTGGCATTTACGCAAATAGTGTGTGATAATATTCTCATTTATGACGATATTATGCGTATGTTAATATTTTTTTTTCTTTTCAAATTATTATGTTTGGTTCTAGAAATAATACGAAAATTATAAAATAATAATTTTTTGGCATATTTTATTTAATTTCATTTAAGAGAGTTACAAAGCAGTGAAATACGAAAAGCAGTCGTGTGCTTTTCAGAAACTTTGTAAACTCCAATCTCTCAACGTGAAATTTATTGCATTAGGCCTGTAAAGTGCACCTAAACTAACAAAAACTCGGTTCAATAAACCGTTGATTGATAAAAAGAAACGTGCGCGGTTCTTAACTCGTTTAATGCTAACATGTTCCGATGATTTACGTCTACTTTCATCATTAAAATTTAATAACAAAAATATAATTATATTGTTCAAAATCTAGTTATTTTTGAATTGCAATAAAAGAAAACGAAAAGCTTTATAAATTGCGAGAAATTTCAAATTTGCTACACCAGGATGCACGATTAAGTATACAACAAAATTATAATATTGTTGAAATATTCTTAAGTGATAAACGGAACTTTTCAGCAAAAAACTGCAATTATGTCCGAGAATAATGACTTGAGAAGTTAATCTTTTAATCTCATCAAGCGTAGAAAAGACATATACCTGAGGTTATAAATAAGGTCCTATAGCTTAAATTTGTGGTCTTACAAGTTCTTGTTACATTTTCAAAAACTGATTAAAAATAAATTATTATAAAAGTGATGATAATAGGACGAAAATTTGATTAATTGTTTGATGAAAATCTTTTAGTATTAGGTAGACATGCAAACGTGACATTAACGACCTTGATTTAATCTTATTTCGTTCTAAGTGAAAATGTTCTCCAAAATTGAATTGTTGTGTTAATTTATACACGGGAACAATTTTTGTTTTATTTCGTGGGTTTTTCAATTGATTATTTTCAACTTATAATAACCGATTTAAAATTGATATTGCTTGAAATACTTCTATCTGATTCTATATCGAAAATAAAGAGACATCTATTTTTTTATTTTGATTTTTTATATAAAAAATATATATAATACATATTTATATACAATGAAAAGTATTTCATATATATATTTATATAACATTTTTTGAAGTTACGCGCAAGAGCGCGATTTAACACTAACAGCAAATTTTAAATGCAATTTATTCAAAACTATTACAAAAAAAAGTTACGAATATTGTTTTGAAAGATTTTTTCTTAAACTTATGAAATATGAAACTTAAAATTTATTTACACAATTAGAAGCCACTAAAGAATCGAAATTGAGAATGAAAGCTGATTATTGCAAAGATCGATCATTTTTATTCGCGATTTTTTTTACGAAAATTACACAAATGAAAACTTTTTTTTAGTGTTTTGACAATTGTTAATAACAAATACATTAGTTTTCATGGTAAAATATGTTGTACTTTATGACATAGCATTGTATTTAAGTTAATGTTACACGTGTTTTTGAATTAATTATTAAAAATATGTATTTTTTCTCATTTTTTATAAATAATTGAATAGTGAAAGCTGTTCCTGGCTTGGGTTGCTTTTGTTCTATTGACTTTCCATTTACGAAATTTTCCTAAAACAAAGTGTATACAAGTTCCAAAGTAACACTTGTTTTATAGCTTATTTATATTTATATTTATATATATTTATATATAGTATATAATATATATATATATATACTAATATATATATTAGTATATAAATATATACTAAACATTAAGAGTCAATGTTTAGTAAAACAAACAATTGAAATTATAAATTAATTGATTAAATTATTATCAGTTATTATTAATTCCGTAACTTCTTCATAAGACATATTTTCGATTCTTGAAATCACAAAATAAAAAAAAAGTAAATGCACGAGATATTGGAGTTTTGAGGTTTGGTAGACTGTTAAGTAGAAATAAAAATGTTATAATGTAAAACAAAATTTTAAAATCACGAATATTATTGAAGAATGAACATTTCTGAACCAAAAAATAGCTATTAAATCAAATACACTCCGTGTGCGTATTATTGGATGCATACCATATGGTATAAAAAAATTAGTTATTCATAAATAATTGTTTATAAAATAACTGCAAGTTGTTAAACCTTTTAAATTTTTGTTTGATTTTTTTACTGCATTTTGTAGGAAGGATTTCGCTCTCAATTTTTTTTCTTGCTCATCAACTCTTTCTTCATTTTTTTTAGCGATAAGACTCTTTTGCTTTTCTTCTTCTTTTTTCTTACTTTTAATTTTTTTTTCTTTGCTTCTGTTTGTTCTAATAATTTTTTTCCTTTATTTTATTATTCATAATGCGTTTTTGTTTTCCTTCTTGCTCTAGTTTGTTTTTGCTTCTTCTTTTTGAAGTTGATAGTTATGTCATTTATTAGATGTAACCACTGATACTATATTTTCAGTTTGTCTTCTGTTTGCGGGTGAAACTCAGAGAAAAGTATACAATTGTAACTAAATATATAGCTTAGATATATATTTTTATTTGTGGCATAAATAACATACATTTAATACACTAAAAACCCATTCAGGTAAATATAACCTGAATTCAAGTTGTGCCGATTTCCAATCAAAATTTCTTTAGATTAATCCAAATTCAGGTTGATCTAACCAGAAATTCTGGTTGGAAATTTTTTTTCGATTTTTAATATATTAACATATATATTATAAAGGGTTAATTAATTTCACTGTTTTACTAATTTAATAATATTAATATGTATAATATTCCAAATGTTTAGACTGGTCAAATAATTTGAATGTAGTTTTATTACAGAAAAAGTTACTTGTAAACACCGTGGTGAAAATCTTATGCATCGTATAATATACAAGTATATAATATTGTATTTTTATTAGTTATATTATTAGTTATATAATCATGTATGAAAAGTAAAAATTATTATCAATAAATTCTCAAGATACTAAATAACACAACTGAATTTATTATGGAGTAATTACAATTTTGAATATTGATAAATCAAGCATCTTCAACTTTTATATGATTTTAAAATGACTGGAATTATTTATCGAGAGTTATCAGTAACAATTTCATAAATGTATGAATGGGTTTTTCTTAAAACCCATTCTTAAGTAAACATCGTGCCACACAGATATGTAAATTTGAAAAAAAAGAAGAAAAAGATATCAGCAAGACAGATTCAGTAAAAATGTTTATTTAGCTCGATTTATAGAACATTTTTGGTACATATACGAACCATTTAAGCTTTAAATTTATATTTCAATTTAATTTTTATTTTATAGTTCTTTTTTACTTTTTTAACATAACAAGTAATTTGTTTCAATAAATTTCTTTTATTTATAATTTTTGGTATTCAATACTATATTTTGCATTAAAAAAAGGCTTTTAAAGTTGATTCAATTTTTTAAAATTAATACAGCTTAGCGGAAAAAGTTCAAAATAATGTCAGATTCGGATCAAATTAAATCTTATTTCTTCTTACTACGATGTTATTTCAGTCTATGTTCGCAAAACTTTATTCAAAATGAATAAAAAGTATGAAAAAGTTCTATAGAAAGTGAATAAATTTGTTTTTTAGCTAACTTTTCTTTTTCGCATAACTTTAATATATTCACATCTAATTTTTGTATTCATTTTTATAGGAAAATCGGAAAAAATTAATATTAAATAATTAAAAGAAAATTGTTAATTAATGTATTTTTTATTATTTCACTAAACATCTCATTTTGCTTCTTCTCTTTTCCAGTAATTTCAAAATATTTATTTACATATTTGTATACAGAAAATTTCAT
>JABFPM010003930.1:0-13497 GCA_022817325.1 Idris sp. 1 HC-2018 | reverse complement strand
CGTACAATATCACGAGAAGTAATGTCCCCTAGGTACGTGACAACATTCATTTCCGGCGCCCACTGCGCCATCTCTCTTTGCCATGACGTCATAGTTGATAGAGGAACGACCAACAAAAAAGGTCCATACAGCTGTTGTGAGTGAAACAGATAATAAAGAAAACAGATGGTCTGGATGGTCTTGCCGAGGCCCATTTCGTCGGCCAGAATGACACTGTTTTCTTTGCACCAGGAGTGGATGAGCCAATTGAGACCATCCATCTGGTAGTCCCTGAGCATTAGGTCTCGTCCTTGACCCATGTACTCGGGCTGCTCCTTCACTTGCTGAAACTTGGGACGATATTTGAGTGCTCGACAAGGCTTGTTGGGGGTTCTTTCGGAATTTTCTCGGTCCTTAAACTGCTGAATTTTTTCCGGCCACTTTTTGACGATCAGAGCGCCATCTTCCCAAGTCGCGTCGGCGTACGGCTGACTCTCCCATTTGCAATAGTAGTCTGGATAGTCTGAGTCTTCTTTGTAATGTTCAGCTGCAAATTTATTAGTTTATTTAATTCAATTTATTTGTATAAAAAAAGAATAATTTTAAATTATTTTGATTTTCTTTTAGAATTATTTAGATTTACCAATTATCCTCTCGACGTTGTAAAAACTTTTTAAAAGATCCTGCTGGAGTTCCAGTTGACACTCAAAGTAATCAATGTCTTCGGGACTTGCATACTCGCGCCACTGTTTGATTTCTTTTTCCTTTTTGATAAAGTTTTCCAACTTTTTAATTCCTCTTACCTAAAAGTTTTTTTAA
The DNA here is from genome assembly GCA_022817325.1 of Idris sp. 1 HC-2018. Lineage (NCBI taxonomy): Eukaryota > Metazoa > Arthropoda > Insecta > Hymenoptera > Scelionidae > Idris > Idris sp. 1 HC-2018. The sequence continues at coordinate 12,699 of JABFPM010003930.1, read as the reverse complement.
ATTTTATAGTTTGTAAAATAAAGATTTTTTATTTAGTAAAATTATTCGGGGTGTCCAGAGAATTTTCGAACAAAAATTCGCGTACAATTCCCACTTTTCCCGCATTCTGGACAGCCTGCTAGAGCTTATAAAATTACTAAATGATAAGAAAAAAGAGTTCGTTCAACTTACTTTCTGAGCTTTTAAAGAATCTTCAGATTCCCAGGTATTATGAATGTGTGACCAACCCTTCCATTTTATCAGGTACTGAGTTTCAGTCTCTTCTTCGTCCAAATTGTCCGGGTTTGGATCACCATTTTCTTCAACTGCGTAGACAGTTGTTTCACTACCTGTAACTAATTAAAAAATTCAATAATTAGTTAAAGAAAATGTAAAAATTAAATAAAAAAAACAAACTACCAAACAAAAAATACAATTTGTCTTCACATTTTAGTCTATAGTATACAAAATCTTTCCAAAAAAGAATGCAAATTTCTTTGAAATGTCAAAATACAACATTTTTCCGAAAAAGATTACCAATTTTGTGGAAAATTCAAAATTTGCTTCCAAAAAAGACTACAAATTTTTGTACACTTTTGTTTTACCTCCTTTTTTGCCTTGTCTTTGTGATAAAATGCGTTCAATAGTTTCGGCATTGTCAGTCTCAGTTTCTTTTGCCGCGGTAGCTTCGTCAACCTCGACATATTCATCACTACCGGGTTCATCGTCGCTTGCTTCTTTGTAACTGACAGCTGTGCCTGTCCTCCGAGTCACCAGTCTGAAAATATATTTCAGTCAAAATCTATTTTACTTACAATTTTTTATTACAAAAAATATTGTATATTGTACACAAACTTAATTTCTTTTTTATAAAAATACTGTAAACAAAAATTATTATTGTGTAATTTATATTCATAAATAATAAGAAAAATTGTATTGTCACCTTCTGTTGTCGTCACTTTCAAATTCCGATGATTCAGAAATTTGCTTTTTGCGCACTCTAGCTCTCTCCTTTGCTTTTTGAGCTGCTCGTCGATTTATAGACTTGCTGGGCGGCGGTCTGTCTTCAGTGTCTTTGGAATCTGAGTCGGAACTATCAGAATTCCAGGCATTGTTTGAACTAAACAAATAATTCATAACAAAATTATACTTATTTTTTAAATAATTACATTTATTCTAAAATGAAATGAACGATAATTTTTTTACACAAATTTTGATAATTTCGCAAATATTATTTTTTAATTAAAAAAATTTCGTTAAAAAAATTATCAAATGTATGTTAAATTCGAAAATATAGTTATGCACCCAATAACAATCATAAAACAAAGCGAGAAAATGTGTGCACACATAAACCAAGGCAACAAAAAATTTGGCAAAACATTTAGCAGAAGCATTTAAAACACATTTTTTTATTTATTTATATGTACAATAAAATACAATATTTATAATAAATTAATAGTTTTTTAAATTTTATTTATTCTATTATTTACAATTTCCTACAAATTTATCGCAGTTTCTTGTTTGCAATTAGTAATTGAGACGTGTATATTTATCACATCAACGTGAATGGCCATTTTTCTAACCTCAAAAATTATGAAAACAGCTCAGCTATTTTTTTTTATTATTATTACTAATATAGAAATTGTTTGTAAATACAAACAACACATTTTAAAACAAAATTCAGACTCTGTCATGGCAAAATGCAACATCAACATTTTTCAATAATTTAATAAAACAATTTACAAATTGAATTAACATTAATAAATTCTAGCTGCGAATCTTTAATGTTGTGTAAATAATTATAATAATATATAACTGTAAATCGATTCTACATTTTGCGATTCTTCAACGTTAAATTTATTTATGCAAAATTGGCAGACTCATAACCTAAACTATTTTTGATATTAACAATAATCAAATTTCAAGAACAAAATTCTTTAATAAAAATATAAAAAAACAACAATATATTTTTATTTAGGCTCAATTCAATTATTTTAAAAATTAGTTATAACAAAATACCAAACTTTTATTGTTAAACAAATTAATTTAAAAAAATCAAAATAACCATAATATAAATGTACTGTTTTTTTAATCATAAAATACAAAAATATTTTCATTTTATTTTTTTTATTTAAAAGTCTACTAACGTGACAATCTAATTAAATTTTGTTCTTATTACATAAAGTAATCAAATCTCAACTAAGTTTTACGTCAAACTCAATGTATCATAGGTTAGTGCACCTGACCATAAGATTTTTTTTCAATGAAAAATTCATACACTTTGTTTAATAGGTCAACTACATCAGCAGTGTCTCTCAAAAAATTAATTATAATCCACGAGCGAATTCTTTTATCATATTTTACAATTAATAAAATTTTGCTTAGCCAATGAAATATGGCGTGTCTTAATAATCAATACGTGACCTTGAAGCTCCTGTGACAAAAAATCTACTCTAACGTTTTAATTGATATTCACATTAACTTTCAGATTTTCTGCTGCTGTTCCAAATGACAATTTTATTTAACAAATAATTTATAACACGTAAGTACAAAACAACAGAAACAATGTGTACTCTTTAAAATAACTTCATTAACAAACTTTGTAGCTCATCAAGTTTTAAATAATATACGTACACGTAAGTATAAAAAAGTTTTTTTTAATCTATACTGGTTATTACATTTTTTTTAGTTATTAAATTGAATATAACTGGTTTTCTTTATATATATATTGTTATAATGTAGTGATTTTTTAAATTGGGGTTTACTTTTTGTTTTTCAAGTAATAAAAGTGGAAAACTAAAAAAATAGATCGTCGACGTCGCCAGGACTCTTACCTCCTCTTTTTATTGAATTTCTTCTTGGCCTCACCGTCGTGCTCCTGCAGTGTGGTGAGCCTCTCGGGCTCTTTTCTCGAGCGAGCCGACCTCCGGATGCCATAAATGTCCGGATTATCGTCGTACTCGCGGTGAAAGTTGCTTTTATGCTTATTTTTTGACTCAGTGCTATGGTTCGCGGAGCTTTTGCTCTGCTGTTCCGACCTCGTTGGGGCAAAATCCGAGCTTTTGCTTTCAAAACTTTCGTCATTTTGCTCGGGGGCATCTGACTTGGACTTATCCGAGTCCGAGTCCGAGGCCGATCCAGAAGCAGACCCGCATGAGGAACTAGACTCGCTAATTACGAACCAATATCCAAATTACGATTTTTATTCAGACAAAATACACGATTTCCTTTTTATTCTAACTAAGTTTAAATTATATCTACAACTTTTTATTTAAATTTTTGTTTTAAAAATTGATTATTTAAAAAATTTTTATTTAAATTTTAATGTGAAAGAAGCATTAAAAAGCCCATTTTGATTTTTTACATCAAAAAACAGTTATACAAAATACTTACAAATATTAGTGTCGATGAAAATCTTTCAATTTAAAATTTACTTTCTAAAATGTGCTACTTTATTTAAATTTATTTAATGAATCAGAGTTTTCTAAAGTAAAAGAATAAAAAAAAGAGACTACAAGGAAAAAAACACGAGACTTTTGTTTCAAAAGTTAAAATACAATGTGTTAGAAAACATACGTAGCAATAATTATGACAAATTGATAAAAAATATTTATGATAAATTTTAATAATAGAGAAAAAATTTGCAACATTATTTTTACAAGCTTAAAAAGTAACAAAAAATTATATTTGAGAAATTAAAAATAAGAATTATTTAAAAATAGTCTTTTGATTTTATTGAATTAAAAGTGATTTTCATCGAGCACATAAAAAAAAAGAAGAAAATTGCATGATGATGCTTGGTTTCGGTTGAAAAAGTTCTGTGACAACACATTAGTGTTTTAGTCAAGCTTAAACAATGCACACCAAAGAAGTGATTTCCTTATGTAATCTCGGTATTGTATATCTCCTTATATCAGAGCCAAGTGCTAAAACAAGATTTTTCTGAAGTTGCTTTCAAAAGTGACTTATTTTTGGCTGTGACACAATAAAAATAATTTTGAGACTGAAAAAGCAGCGATATATATACGCTATTATTGAAATTGAAAGTTCTGAAAGTCTTGACTTGGGCTTTGATATCAAGGAGATTCACAAAGCAAGTTGCCTTACCTATCCGATCCAGAACCGGAACCAGAATTACTTTCTGATGAGCTGCTGTCGCTTTTGCTTTCATTTTCATTTTCAGAATCTGATCCAGATTCTGTTTCAAATGTCTTCTGAAATTAAATTCGAAATGATTCATAGCATATCTAAATATATTACTTTAAATATGTTTGTTACACCTGTGTTTGGAATTTTAATTTTTTAAAACATTTTATTTTAAAAATTATATTTTATTTTTATAAATACTACAGAAAATGAACATCTCCATAAAATGAGAATTACTTTTTGAATAATAATTATGACATTCGATCTTGGATTTTAATTAATTCTGACGTCCATTTTGTGCAGTTTGTCAGCCATTTTGTTGAGAGTTTTAAGTTAAGAAAACGTTAAGTTTTTCTTTTTCTTCATGTCTGATGTACAAATTGAACTGAATACATTTTATAATAAATTGAAAAATTTATGTATTTAGTTATTTTCAGTTTCTATTAATTTCTAATATCAATTTCTATCTTTCTGTTAATTTAAAAAAATATATGTTAAAAGAAAATTGTATAATAATGTTTGCTCTAAATTAAATTAAAAAATTAATGTTTTTTTCTTCCTAAGAAATTAATATTCACAATTTAATTGAGTGCAAAATGCAGAAACAATTTTTTTTTCTTTTTAAAGATTAATTGTAATCATTAATTTTCAAACAATGAAATGTTATCAAGAAAATTTTAAATTATGTATTGATTACAATTAAATATTGCGATTTGAATAAAACATTTTTTCCTGAAAAATTATTTTATTGTAGAAAATTAATTTTTGCGTTAACAAAAACTAATATTTAACCGTATAAAAAAAATAAAAAACATCTAATAGGAATAAATAAAATTCAGAAACAATTTTTACAATTCCAAATAAAGGAATAAAAATTATTTCTCAAATTGCAAGTTGAATAACAATAAATTCAACATCAATTGTTTATATTTTCCGTTTTGATGGTTAAATAAAACAAATGTTCAAGGACACACTGTTCAAAAAGTAGAAATAAAATTATACTTCAAAACTGAAGTACATTAAAATCATCATATTTATTCATTCTCGCAGACCTGTAAACAAAATATAAAAACTGCATAAAACAAGAAAAAATTGTAAAACAATTTTTTCACACACCGAGCAATCTTGACAGGAAAAAATCCAAAATCCGAATTTTCTAACTGTGAAATCTTCTTTAATTTGCTAAAAAAAGTAAAAACTCAATATCATCTGAGTGCATTTATCTCTTTCAAAAAACCATAAGATAACCTCAAATCTATTCTCCTAAAAACAAATAAAAAAATAATGCTTTTACTTGTGAAAAAGTAAAAGATTTTACTCCAAAAAAGGAAGAAAATATTCCAAAAAAGAAAGAAAAATGCTCTCCAAAAATTGTCAAATAAAAGTTTAAAATAAACAAAAATAATTGTCACTAAATTTTTCGTCAAAAAGGAATTATTGTCAGCTCAACAAATTACCAGTCGACCAAAAATTCCCTTCAAAATTGGAAATTATTCTAAAAACTGTCACTTTATGTCAAAAAGAGTCCCATAAAAAAATTTGCTAACAAAATTTACGACAAAATTGTTTGCTGTTTTGTCGAAAATGAGCCGAAAAAATGACAAAAATGATGTGAAACGCTTGACACAGGTCCGAAGAAAAGTTTATTTTGATAGCAGACCAGTTACACTGTCGAAAATAACTGAAATTTACTAAAATGGGTCCCTCGTGAAATCAAAATTAAATTTGTCCAGGACGAAGTTTAGACTCTGATGATTGTTCTGCTGGTAAAAAATTTGTGGAACACCCTCGGCATTGTAGCAAAATTTGCATCCTAAACTAAATGTAAACAAACTCAGATAGGTTAAACGAGACTTGAGAAAAGTGTTTGAAAATTCTTTAAATCAGGCACAAGTATGCGACAAAGCTGCACACGTGGGACCGCGCCCTCAGCACCAAATTTGTTCAAAAACCTACAGCAAAATTTTTTAACCGTTTATTTTGAAATAATTTGACATTTTGTCACAGTAAAATCGGAGCCGGAGATGAGAATTTTCTGTCAATTCCAAACACACGTGGCACAAATTTTAACGAAATTAAAGGTTCATTAACAATAATACGCGTGAAAATGTTAAACCGTTATTATAAAAATTGTCCCGCGAAAATGCGAGGAAAAATTGATCGTCTAAATTGACCACCAACTTACCTGCATTGTACCGTCTACGCGTCACAATCCGGGCTCGTATAGCTGTGCGCGTCGTCGCGGTGAAGCGTCAAATTGCGTGGATTTTGTTGTTCTAATCACGTACACGTGAAAACCGTTAATTTGTTACAAAAAACGCAACATTAACACAACAAAAATGAAGACTTTCACGGCGCTATATGGACTTGGGAGCAAGCGTGTCCGCCATTTTATGAACAATGCCAGAGCCTCTTTCCTCGTTCGTCGTCCCCTCCGCGCGACTGCAGCGCCATCTCTTCCCTTCCGAATGTTCGAGCGATCGTTTTTCATATCGAATCGAAATAAATGATTAGAAAAAAAAAGTTATCAAAACTACGATAAAAAAAAAGTTTCAAAATTAACGGTTTTTTAAATTCGAATTTCAAGTTTGTAGGGAAAAATCTTGCGACAGAAGCGAAGATAAAAAAAACGTTGACGCATGCGCGCAGAACTTGGTCTAATGATTTATCAACGACGCAGTATAATCAGAAGATATTATTGGTCGGAATTATAATTAGACAAGGATGGAAAATGCGTTGCAATAATGGAGATAAAAAAATGGATGACTTTTTTTAAAAAGAGAAAAAAACTTAACTGGATTACGTAACGGTTTTTAAGAGAAAATTCGCAAATAATGCAAGGGCGTGTCAAAGATGTCGGACTTTGTGCCTGATTTTGTTGTGAAATTACTTACAGAGAAAAGTGCCTAGCGAAAATTGCACATAACAGTCTCAGTTTTGAAAATTCAGAACGTCAAGATTGCTCGCACGATGTGTCCCGTCGTTGGCAGTTTCACAGCAAAATCTGCGGACATACAAAGAGAAAATGGTTGAGAGAAAAGAACTCGCAGCGTCCGAACTTGGCGAATTTAGCCGCGCCAATGAACGACGCCGCAAAAAAAGGTGGCAAAGCGTGGCCCAGCACAGAGCAGCGCAAAATTCGTTGCAACAATTGTCAAAGAGAGATGACGCACAATACCGAATAGCGTTGCCACCAAATCGGAAAAGGACAGCATTCGAGAGATCGATAGTGCTCATTTCCGTTTTCTTGCTTTCAGTTTCGACTTATCGAAGGAAAAAAATTGTCGCCTGGGCCGGATGAGTGCAATTATATAAGAGGCGCATTTTGTTTTGTTTTTAGTTAAATTTTGTTGCAACATGAAGCAAAAATTGTTTTCATAATTATTGCGAATTTTGACAGGTTTTTTGGTGGCTTTTTGAATAAAGAATTGGAAATAAAATGATAGAGTAGTTTTTTGGCGGCAAATTTGAACTTTGATAAACATTAATTCTTTTTAATACAATTTTATAAAACAACAAATTAATGTAAATTTTTTTTTTTTTAATTTTAACGCTTTTTTTAAATATTATAAGATTTTATTTTTATAAAATGCATATTTACATAAAATAAAATATAAAACTTAAAATGATATAATAAACAATGACAAATTTATTTTTGAAATAAATTTTGTTAAATATAAAATTATTTGAATAAAAAAAAGGAAGAAATATTAAAAATGTGAATATAGTTCTGTTAAAAAACATTTATTTCTCGTTTTTTATGTATATATATATTTTTTTTTATAATTGTAAGTTTAATTTTTACATGAATATTTTTGCATTCATTCTTACATACTTTCGTTATAATTATTTATTACAACTTATACATATATATATCTAACAAAAATTATATACAAATATAACTTGGTTCAGGGTAAATTTTCTAAAGGTTATAAAATATATATGTGAGTTGTTATAAGTTGTCAAAACGGACGAAAATTCGTTTTGTCGCTAAAAATTTTGTAAATAAAAAAATTAAAGCTTTAATAAACTTTAAAAAAGCACCATAATATTTATAATTAAACATCTATAAATAAAAAATAATTAAAATAATATTACAATTCAAATAGCTTTTTAAATTTTTTTTTCATTTATAAATAATATAATATTTAGTTGCAACTGAGATGTTAGATATATATTAAACATGAATTTATACAAAAAAATCTCAACATTTTAATCTCTTCGCGGAAGTTTTTAAAAATTGTATAGAAGGAAAAGGTTTATCACAGATGGAAACAGACTGTCATGACAACAGGACGAAAAATGAGCACAAAATTTGCACCAAGTTCACAATCAGTTAGGAATCATTTTGATTTGTATAGAATATAAAAATACAAAACAAGTTTTGGCATAATCTTATTGAAACTTTCGATCAAATAGTCATATCTCATTATTTAAAAACAAAAAATTATATCAATTATAAAATCATTACTGTACCAATTATAATTTATAACTATTTAATCGTAATACAAATTTCATGTTTTTTCCAGTCTCGTTTTCATTCCAAAAGTTTAGGAAAATATATTATACAATGTACTAAAACAATATTTTATAATCTATTTTTTTCAGTCAGTTTTACTACAAATCCAATTTTATAAATATACGAAAATACTCTTCTCAGTAATATTGCACAATTATTAAATTATTTTTGTATATATTCTAAATTTTAAATCTGTAATAAAGTTCTGACAAAAAAAATTAATGTTTTATATTAGATCATTTATAATAAGTTAATTGTCTATGTGACATGTGCTTGTAGAAAGAAAGCAATAACCGTTTAATGATGGACATTTCCCCCACCAAGTGTTAATGCTATTTAAATAGGACAAAGCAGACAGTGGCGATTCGCGATTTTTCATCATTGAACGGTTCATGTAACTTGATTAACTGAATTCGTGCTATCTTATCATGTCCTTAAATTTATTCAGTTCAAAGATACTTTCAGAAACCCTGCAAAAAACAAAAACAACAATTAGTCTCAAATCTTTTCCAAATTTTAATTTTAAATGTTGTTTATCTCACCTCCCAAAAGCATTGATTAATGCCACAATTTCGGTTCTCTCCAAGAAAAATCTTCTGCTATTGTGCTCGTAGAGCATCGGCTCCAGTTTGTCAAATTTGCCAGAAAATAAAATTTTCAATGCAGTGCCCAAACCCTGGGTCTGCAGTTTTCCCCAGAGTTTGCACTTGTCACAACCAACACAGTCCATTATACGAGAAATGTTTCGAAAATGTTGACGAAATTCTTCTTTCAGAAGTCTCGCTTGTAAACCACCATTAAACATGACACTTTCGTTGAAATGGTCAGGAAACTTTCTGCAAAAAGTTAAAAAAAAGACAAATTTAATTTCAAGTTATTTACTTATTCTAGTTTTATAAATTTTCATAATTGTTCTAGTATTATAAATTTTCTTAAATATTCTATTTTTGTACATTTTCAACATTTTAAAATGAAATTCAAGTATAGTTCTCGCTTTTTTCCCGCATTTTTTTTTTTTATTCTCTTAAAAAAGTTTATGAAACTGTTCTCATTAATTGTTAATTATACGGTACTGGACAAAAGTTTAAGACAACTAGAAATTTAATGAATTTTGTTTCAATGTTATTTTTAAATATCTTTGTCACTTTCGCAAATAATATTTTTTTTCTAAAAAAATTTATCTTCAAAATATCTGGTTTTTTAGATACTTTGGTTCAAAAGGACTGCTTTTTATTTAAGTGTATAAAACACTTCGAAACTTGAAAAAGATGACTTCTCGGAGTGGTATCTTTAAAATCTATATCTCTTTCTCGAAGATAATCAAGAAACAACTTCTTTTTTCTGAAGTTATTTAGATTTTTTTAAGTTTAAAAAATCTGTTATTAAACATAATGCTTTCCAAATTTCTGTGTAGAGTTAAACATAATTTTTTATAGATATATTCAAAAAGCGCTCTATTTTCTAATGCGTGTTGTAATACCAAAGAGAGGGTTTCTAATTCCAAAAAACTTTATTTCACAAATTTAAGTCATTATTCAACAACACTAAAAATAAGAAATCATTGTTAGCTTATATTCAATATTGAAAAATTCTGAATAATTTCTAAAGAAAATTGTTTTTTGATCATTTTTGAGAAAATATATAAACCAATTCAAAAAACCTCCTTTGTAAATGTCAACAAACCTCCTTGTTATAAATATCACTTTTTCACAGCAAATCACTAAAAATTGAGTGAACAAAAATTTATGTTTATAAATTCCCGCATAACAATTTTTTTCAAATATATTTCCCGCTTTTTGTCTCATGCCATTTTAATTCCAGTATAATTCCCGCATTTCTCGCCTGGTGGGCACTCTGTATATTCAAATACAGGAAATTATACTAGTTCAATATTTTCTTTTGATTATTCTAATTTTATTATTTTTCTTACTTTACAATACTCAGGAGATCATTTATAGCCAATCTCGTGTCTTTGTCTTCATTTTCATTTCCAGTATAATAATTTTCCTTTTCTAAATACGGAGCTGCTTTTGCCAGAGCTCTCAATTCAAGCAAATACAAAAAGTACAAATTTTTCAAAAAATTGGGACCCTCTCCCCCAGTGGTTTCGGGGAAAAAGCGTTTTTTAAATTCCTGCACATTGGGACCCCATTCCACAGTTGCTGCCATCATGCTTAGTTTATCCTGCGATGATAATAAATATTTCGAGCACAAGTGTACGTTAATGCTGGCGTGCAGACCAGATATTACTCTGTAAAATGCTCGTTTTTCTAAACACATTCCTGCAAAAAAACATATACTTAGTAATAAATTTAAATTTATCATTTGAATATTGTACATATTTATAAAGTTTTTACCATTTATTTTGGATGTTTGTATGAAATTGTGTGGCGACTTTTCGGGTCTGAAAATTAATGGTAAAATTAGATTAGGTTGAATTTTCTTTTTAAAGTTTTGTTTTAGTTGATAGTTACCGGAAACAATTTTCCATATAAATACTGCGCCAAATTCTATGGGCACTGGGACCTTTGTATCCTGTATATCTTTCTGGATTAAGTAGTAAATCAACGTATTCTCCTGAATCAGTTTCTTGCACACAAAAATTGTCTAAAGCATCGTCATATTGCTGCCAGCGTTCGAATTCTTTATAATTTTCGGAGCTGAAATTTAAAAAAATAAAATAATTTAGAAAATTTATAAAGTTAGAAAAATCAAAACATTTAAAAAACTAGAATAATTATAAAAGTTTATAAAACTAATATAATTTAAAAAAATAATTAAACTAAAATAATTAGGAAATTTAAAAAAAACTAAGCTAATAAAAAAATTGAAAAAATTAAATATTTAACAAAACTAACAAATTTAGAAACAACTTACAAAATTAATAAAATTAGAAAAACCAACAAAAATGTCAAAATTGGAGCAATTAACAAAAATATGGAGCTAAAATGACTAAGAAAATTTTTAAAACTAGATAATAAAAAAATTATAAATTTATAATAACTAAGATAATTTATAAAAATAGAATAACTAAGATAAAAAACAAACTTCGAGTATAAACTCTCTTTTTAACTATAACAACTTGTTTAAAATGTTTAAAAAATTGTTATTAATTAACCTGATTGTTGTATTTAAGTAACCAAGTTCTGCATTGTGATCACAGTCAGTTATTTGTTGCATATTTTCTTTATACTTATCGGCGAAACTTTCGTGACTGTGCACTTTTGCAAAATCCCCTTTTAGTCCCACAGGTAAATCTTTCTGCAAAATTCAAGACAATAATAATTATTTTCATACATTTAAACAAAGAAATTAAACAAAAAAAAGTTCACTTACATCTTGACATGGCTTTACATGACAATATCTAATTGCACATTTGCTGTCGTCGGCCCAGAATGGACACTCTTGTTTTAAATTAACTTTGTAAAAACGAAAATAGTCTTTGACTAGAAGACTTTGTAATCTTGGATATATCTTTTTACTATTAAAACTGTTGACTTTGTCAATCGTGCAGGCACAGTCCTCGATTGAGCCTGTTAACTGCAAAATTTATATTATCATAAATAAATAAAACTTGATTAAGACGCTAACATTTAAAAACGTGTTTGAACAGATGTTGATAAGTATTTATTTCAATGCATATATTTTTGACATAAAGTACATAACAAATTATTTATTTAATTCAATGTTGTTTGTTTTATTATAAGGTATGATAAAATTAAAACTAAGGGGAGTTCTGATTTGTCAGATTTTCTAATTATTATTTATTGTTTCATATTTTTTCTGTTTTAGATTAAGTGTATGAGTATTATTGGGCGTAGCTAAATTATAAATAATACATTATTAAATCAGTAATAAATTAAGTCAAAATCCAATATATTAATTTCCTGTTATAACTTTTATTGTTTCCCTTGTAATAAAATATTTTGTATATGAGTGATTCCACAAATATCTACCAATTTGATGACTGCGTAAACACCGTGGCATTTTAAGCTATTTTATGTTATTATTGTTAAACATTATTTATATTAAGATATATCATTAGTTGTAACATA
>JABFPM010003929.1:0-13497 GCA_022817325.1 Idris sp. 1 HC-2018 | reverse complement strand
GAAATACTTTAATTTTCTACAGTACTTTCTTATGATTTTTTTATCAAGAAAGTTTAACGAGGGTATTCTTTATAAACATTTTGAAAAATTATTACACTGAAAAAATTGAAATGTCAATTTTCAAGGTATCTAGCAAATTTACTACAAAGTAGCACTAAGGGTTAAGTGACTTTTATGAATTAATTGGTGAAAAAAGCAGTGACATGAATGTTCAGGGACCTTTATTCTGATAAAGTGACACAATCTCGTTTGATTCAGGTGGCCATTAGATAATGCAATTAACTCGCTGCAACAAAATGTCCCAAGCAAACATTAGGTGGGCCTTTAACTGGGCAACCTGGGCGCCTTCTCCCTGCGAATTCACACACTGCGTGTCTAGCATTCAGTCGGAGGAAAAGGAACGTCTCGACCGTTACGTTTTTCGTCACAGTGTCCGCGCCTCGCTCGTCGGACGCCTTCTCATGCGAAAGTTCGTTCACGAGCACAGCGATGTGTCCTACGAAAAAATTCGCTTTACCAGAGACCCCGCGGGTAAGCCGGTGCTTACTCACCCCGAACTGCCATTATCGTTTAACGTTTCCCATCAGGGCCACTACACGGTTTTGGCGGGTGAAACCAGACCCACCAAACTTGGTGTCGACATCATGAAAGTCAACAGCAGTTCAAACAAAAATGTCTCCGAATACTTTCGATTGATGAATAAAATTTTTTCGCAAGACGAGTGGTCGAATATTCGGAGCAAAGGTTCCGAGGCAAAACAGCTGCAGAGTTATTACAGACACTGGTCGCTGAAGGAAAGTTATTTAAAAGCCATAGGTGTGGGAATAGTCGTGGATTTGAAGACAGTCAGCTTCCAAGTTAGATCGGACTTAGAGGAAGGCAAGGTAGTCACAGATACAACTCTGTATGTCGAGGGTGTCAGGCAAAACTGGACTTTTGAGGAGTCGATGGTGGACCCAGAACACTGTGTGAGCGTTGCTCTGCAGGAGGACCTCAGTACTGAGAGAAAACCTTTTCAAATTCTCGGGGTTGATGAGTTGCTGAAAAATTCTGTGCCACTTTTGACCAAAGACGAAACTTACACTGATAGATATTTTCGCAAAGACGATAATTATATTTTGTAAATCGAGTTGTACTATTATATAAAGAATGTAAATGGTGTGTACAAAGTTTGTGGAATAAAATCAAGTATTTGGGTAGAATAAGTATTTGTTAATTGTCAAATAGCACAATGTTGAATCTTTCTTTATCGTTATTACTTTTTGTTTTTCTCAATATTTATGAAAGTAGTTATTGCTTGTTGGTTGCTTTCTTTTATATTTATTTTTCGGGTGAGTGGCACGACTTGGTTTTCAATTTGAAAGTTGTCACGAACTGTTTCAGGTTCAAACCACCTATCGATCAGCCAAATAATTGGCTTCTAACTTTGACTATCAAACTTTTAGTCTGACTTGTAATCTATTTCTTTGTCAAACTGTATTATATTAACTTGAATTAAATTTAAACTATGTCTGAAGCTTCGAATAATCTCAATGATGATAAAGTTTTAAAATTGTTAATTGAGCTGATTTGAAGCGTCAAGTGCCCTTTCGAATTTAAGTTTTGAGTTGCTTGCATGCGTATTTGTATGTGTGGTATAGGCGCAAACGCATGGACCGCCGGCAGTTCTGACTTTGACCAGCATCTGATAATTGACCTGGGCCAAGTGAGGAATGTCACTGGAATTGCGACCCAGGGCAGACCACATTACAATGAATATCTTATGGAATATGGTATCAGTTATGGTATCAATGGTCTCGATTTCTCGGAATACAAGGATCACGATGGTAACATCAAGGTAGGGAGCTTCAAATGTAACTTCAAGCTGTAGACAGTAGTAACTAACAAAATTTGGGGTTTTCTTTTTCTCCCTATCATATTTTTTTGCATGCATTTTGCACCCTTATAATTGTCTCACTAATTAGGCCAATTGCTTTCGCTTAACCATGACACCCGAATTTGGGGTTGGGCTTTGCAGGGGACTACGCGTGGGCGCCAGAAAGTAGCAGTTACGATCAACATCTCACAGTGGATTTAGGCGGTCGTTATGAGATACGCAGCATTGCCACGCGAGGCCGCTCGAACACTAATGAATTTGTCACTGAATACATTGTACAGTTTTCCGATGACGGACAAGCCTGGAAAAGTTATGAAAATCAGGAGGGTACCGATGAGGTATAATGACACAAGTTGAAAGAAAATTATTATACTTTTTTTTCATTTCATGATGCAGTTAAATGAATTGTTTTAACTTGTTGGTAAAATTAAATACAATTTTTGTGATTTAAAATTTTAGAGTATTAAAAAAATTGCATAAAGGAGTCGTTGTATAATTCAACTAAAAAATGAGAAAATAGAGTTATGAAAAGAAAAAGTATAGATGAGTCCCTTTATATGAATATACATTGCATAACTAACATTCTTTGCTTTAAATAAAAATAATCAATATGTGAAAATTGCCTTGCTAATTTACGCATTAGCTAAAAATAAGCAAAATGTAAAACTAAATTAATACTGAGTTATAAAAAGAAATAGTATTTCCATGTTTTCATTAAATGGGGCATTAATACAAATTATTTATAATTTTAGTAATCAATACTGTTTCTTTTTTATGTAAATATAATATTATTATAAATATAAATTGAATTTGACATGAAATTAGATATTAATGCATCAATGACTGAATAAACACAATGTAAGTAATATTAAATTAAATTGAAATCAATCAAAAGAAAATATTTTATTTAAGAAATTCTAAGTTATTTATGCATTTTTAGAGAAATCTTATAAATATAATTTGAGATTATCCATAAACTAGAATGCAAACATGAAAAGATAATTATTATAAATCTGCAGCTTTGAGGAAAAAACAATGAAGTACTAAAAAATTTGTTCTTGAAATATTTTCATTGTGTTGGATGAAAAAAGATGTTAGGGTGTACATTTCAAGTAATTTGAAAGAAGCAAGACCAGTTAAACGCTATTTTGTACAAGTAAACTAAGTTAATATTTTGTATTACATATTACATAATACATATTATGAATCAACTTTTTTTTGTATTTGGAGATGGTAGAAATAGTATTTTAAAAAATTTGTTTCATCACATTTAGAAATAACAAAATACATAATTTAAACTTCATTTGCAAATATCTCGAAAATAAAAAGTTGACACTTAACTAGTTTTTCCTTAAAGCTACAGAAGTATTGTGTCGTAATTTGTGGAAAATTCTGTACTAAATCAAACATCTTGCTTATTTACATTAACAATTGTAAATCAAATAATAATACACGTACTAAACTGCACTTTTAAGAAATATTTTGACAAAAATCACGCATGATATTAAAATTAATTTATTGTACATAGTTGTAAACATGTATTATTAAAATAAAACAAAATTCAACAAATGAAAATACATACTTAAATATGATTAAATATTTTTGTTAAATAGTTATTTAAATAAAGTTATTAATTTATAAACCAATTGTAGATGTTCAAAGGTAATGTAAATGGCGATTCGATAAAACTGAATCGTTTTGAAGTTCCCATTATTGCACAGTGGGTAAGAATTAATCCGACAAGATGGCGTGACAGGATATCTTTGAGAATGGAGCTATATGGATGTGATTATGGTAATTATATTGATCAACATTTTCAGTTCAAGTTGAAAAAGTTTGCTTGAAAAATAGTTTTAAGAAACGGCATTGTTTGTATTAATCAGAATTGTTTTTTTATTTTTACAGAATCTCATGTAATATCTTTCAATGGATCTGCCCTTGTTCGGTGGGACCTTCTGCGAGAACCGATCGAAACCGACAGACACTCTATACGCTTTCGTTTCAAGACCAACAACGCTGACGGAGTTGTTCTTTATTCCCGAGGCACTCAGGGCGACTTTGTAGCTCTACAATTACGTGACAATCGTATGTTGCTCAACATAGATTTGGGTTCAGGTGTAACTACAAGCTTATCTGTTGGAAGTCTTTTGGATGACAATATGTGGCACGACGTGGTCATTTCACGTAACAGAAAAGATATAGCTTTTTCTGTTGACAGAGTTTTAATTAAAGGCAAAATTAAAGGAGAATTTCATAGGCTAGATTTAAACCGAGCGGTTAGTTAAATAAATTTGCTTTTGATTCAGTTTTTCCACTCGATGTTTAAACTATTGATTTAAATGTAATTTTCAGTTCTATCTGGGTGGAGTGCCGAACATGCAAAAAGGTTTAGTGGTACATCAGAACTTCACAGGCTGCATTGAAAATTTATATTTAAATACCACAAGTTTGATTCAAGATCTCAGGGAATCCGAAGTCACTGGTGAAAATTTACGATATTATAAGATTCACACAAGTTACAATTGTCCGGAACCACCGATAATTCCGGTAACTTTTTTGACCACTGGATCTTATGCTAGATTAAAAGGATACGAGGGTATTTCCCGTATGAATGTGTCACTATCTTTTCGCACTTACGAAGAAAGAGGAATTATTCTGTATCACCAGTTTACGTCGCCAGGATATGTTAAGGTATAAGATAATCTTAACATTCAAAAGTTATAATTCCTAACTTACAAAAATATCAGCTTAATCAGAGCTTGGTTTACGTAGTTACTTTCTTTAATACATAACCATTAATAGTTTCATGAATTTTCTTAATTTCCTTCGTATAGCTAAAATTTCACTACAATCTCCCTTTAAATTAGAAAAAATTTCTATCGGCAAAATGTATACTTATGTGTGATACTCTTTTCAGTTGTTCCTGGAGGAAAGTAAATTAAAAGTCGAGATTCAAACGAAAGGCAACCCAGTTGCTGCTCTCGATAATTTCGACGAGAGATTCGACGACGGAAAGTGGCATCAAGTTGTTCTAACCATATCAGAAAATACGCTTGTTTTGGCTGTTGATGGTCGTCCGATGAAAACTAAGAGGCTTTTGAAAATGATTACCGGGGCAATATATTATATAGGTGGCACAGACATCAAAACTGAAAATAACATCGGTTTCGTAGGCTGCATGAGGGTAATCAGTATCGATGGAAATTACAAATTGCCAACAGATTGGACGAACGAAGAGTACTGCTGTAAAAATGACATTGTTTTTGACGCCTGCCAGATGTCGGATAAATGTAATCCAAATCCTTGTAAACATTCTGGTGTATGTCGTCAAACTTCATCAGAATTTATTTGCGATTGTTCGCACACTGGATATGCTGGCGCTGTTTGTCATACACGTAAGTTTAACAAATCAATTTGATTAAAATCCCTGATTTGATCGAAAAATAACAAATCTTATTTCAGCCGTGAATCCTTTGTCTTGTGAGGCTTACAAAAACACCAACTCCGTGAGTCAGAAAGCCGAAATTCATATTGACGTTGACGGCAGTGGACCTCTGAAACCGTTCCCTGTGACCTGTGAATTTTACTCAGATAATACAGTTCGAACGGTGATTCATCACAATAATGAACTTGCGACCCCTGTGAATGGATTTGAGGAACCTGGAAGCTTTATTCAGGATATTCAGTACGATGCTGAAATTGATCAAATTGAAGCTCTGTTGAACAGATCCACAAGCTGTAGACAAAGAATTAATTATAGTTGTAAACATTCCAAATTATTTAACACACCAGGTAAGTAAATTGATGTGTGCAAAATAAGAATAAAATAAAAATTAAAACAATTGGTTAAACATACAGTTAATAAACACAATTATTTTAGTATCTCAAACCGAAATATTCCGGCCAAATTCTTGGTGGGTTGGTCGAAATAATCAGAAAATGGATTACTGGGGTGGCGCTTTGCCGGGTTCAAGGAAATGCGAATGTGGAGTTTTTGGAAACTGCGTTGATAATACGAAATGGTGTAATTGCGACTCAAATTTGGAAGGTTGGTTTGATGATGGTGGGGACATAGAGGAAAAAGAGCATCTTCCAGTGATGTCGCTCAGGTTTGGAGATACCGGAACTGCTCTGGATGACAAAGAAGGACGTTACACCCTTGGACCATTAATTTGTCAGGGAGATGGTAAGTTGTGATTGTGAAAAAATTAAAATTGTAAAACACTATTATTTTAAAATATTTATAACATCAAAAGCATATTTTTTTAATTGATTTAAATTAATATACGTTTATTATTTAAGAATTGATTTGACAGTTAATTTTTATATGTAATTTATTTATTTTCTTACTTTATTGTTTTATAATTTATTGATTTTTGTACTTTATTTATTTTTTATTGTATTTTTGTAAGGTTCGGAATTACCTTGGGTGCCTACCAAGGTAAATTTAGGTAAGAAGAACCTGTTGTGTGTTTCGAGTTTGTAGATTGAATTTTTAGTTTGTTTTTGTGTACTGCAAAAGGAAGATAAAAATCTGCATTAGCTGTAACTAGAGGTTTATTTTAATATCAATTGACACGATATCAAGAAAATATTATAATTATTTTTGAATTTTTTGATGAAAATGCAGAACTTTGAACCTCTTGAAACATTTTTGTTGTTGGCTTATCATTTATTAATTTTTGTTTTATTCATATTTACTGCATTTTTTGTTTGTTATGACTTAATTTTCGTTTAAACATTTTCATTTAAAATTTTGAGTTTTTACTAACTGAAAAAGTTGATTCGAAAATAATATGAAAAGGTTTAAAATTTATACATTAACAATGCATGTATAACTAATACATTAGTCTTAAAAAAACAATAAAATCGACTAGTATTATTGTGTGCAAAAATTTACACAAAACTTAGTGTATCAATATCAATACCTATAGCTATATCTTTTAATTTTTTCATATTAACTTTTTAAATCATTATCAAAATAATAAAATTATCTTTCTATCAAATTATCAATTAGAATTTGACTTGACTTTTCATTCATTATGTAGTTCAATATCTACAGTAGCGAATTCAATATAAAAACGAGAATTCGGATAAACAAAATATTTGAACAAACTGAAGAAATAAATTGCAAATTTATTTGAAAAAAATATGCTATATTCTACAAGTTATTATAAAAGTTGATTACAAATCCGAGTTCTTGTCATCTGTCTTTTATTTAACATGTTGATTATCATCTTGTTTTAGATCTCTTTAACAACGTCGTAACTTTCCGCATTGTTGATGCGACCATTCGTCTGCCGACCTTCGACATCGGTCACAGTGGGGACATTTACTTTGAGTTCAAGACCACCATCGACAGTGGCGTGATCATCCACAGCAAGGGTCCGACCGACTATATTAAGGTCTCCATCAACGACGGAAACCAAATGAGGTTCCAGTACCAAGCCGGCGGCGGTCCGGTCACCGTGAGTGTGCAGTCCTCGTCTCGACTCGCCGACAATCAGTGGCACTCTGTTTCCGTCGAGCGCAACCGCAAGGAGGCACGCATCGTCGTTGACGGTGGCGCCCTCAAGAGTGAGGTGCGCGAGCCACCCGGACCTGTGCGCGCGCTGCATCTTACTTCCGACCTTGTGGTCGGCGCCACAACCGATGACCGAGACGGCTATGTCGGCTGCATTCGGGCTTTGCTGCTTAACGGTAAACTGCAGGACCTCAGAGGGCGCGCACGTCAAACTCTTTACGGCGTGAGTGAAGGCTGCGTTGGCAAGTGCGAAAGCAGTCCTTGTTTGAACAATGGAACTTGTCATGAGAGATACGATGGTTACACTTGTGACTGCAGGTGGACCTCGTTCAAGGGTAGAATCTGTGCTGATGGTAGGTTTCAAGATAAAAAAGAAGCAAACTTTTTAATAACAATAATGTTAGTTGTAATACCAATTTTATACAGAATTTGTTGAAAAAAATATTTATTTACTTTGCAGAAATTGGTATCAATCTGCGTCCAAATTCGATGATCAAGTACGACTTCATGGGCAGCTGGAGGTCAACAATTGCCGAAAAAATAAGAGTGGGATTTACAACTACCAATCCGAAAGGTTTCCTTCTCGGCCTATTTTCCAACATATCAGGAGAGTACATGACTATAGCTGTTTCTAACAGTGGACACTTGCGTGTGGTTTATGATTTTGGCTTTGAAAGACAGGAAGCTATTTACCCGGATAAATATTTTGCTCTGGGACAATATCACGATGTGCGAATAAGTAAGTCAGTTAAGCTCAAAATAACTTGTATTTCATTTCAATAAACCAAAATAATATTTGTATATTATACAAAAATTATATTAATATTTGTAGCTCGAAAAAATTCTGGAGCAACACTGGTTATGCAGGTAGACAATTATGAACCGTGGGAATTCCACGCAAACATCAAGACGTCGGCAGACGCGCAGTTTAACAACATCCAGTACATGTACATTGGTAGAAATGAGAGCATGACCGAGGGCTTCATTGGTTGCGTGTCTCGCGTTGAATTCGACGACATTTATCCACTAAAACTCCTCTTCCAGGAGAACGGTCCTGGCAACGTTCGTTCGATTGGTCCAGGGCCGTTGACCGAGGACTTTTGCGGCGTTGAGCCGGTTACCCACCCGCCGAACATTATCGAAACGCGTCCGCCACCTCTGGTTGACGAGGACAAAGTTCGAGCTGCTTACAACGAAACCGACACTGCGATTCTCGGCAGTGTGCTTGCGGTAATTTTCATCGCACTGGTGATCATGGCGATTCTAATTGGCCGGTACATGTCGCGACACAAGGGAGAGTACCTGACCCAGGAGGACAAGGGCGCGGAAATTGCCCTTGATCCCGACTCCGCGGTGGTCAACTCCACCACTGGTCACCAAGTTCAGAAGAAAAAAGAGTGGTTTATTTGAATATAATTCAAGGACGATACTGACGATGCCATTTCGAGTGACCGAATTGCCGTGGAAATTGTAGAGTAACAGAGCTTTATTTTGGCAACTGATTAATCTAAAAAATCATCATTTTCTTTTAATTTTAGATAAACAACAGTTTATACAAGAAAACTTTCACAGCAAAAGCAAGCATATTTTAACTTAATTTAATATGATTTGCAAAATGAGAAGATCAAGTTGAATTAAACGAAAAGGGAACTTGATTGTTCGATTAAGGTTGTAAATAATACAATTCATGAAACATTTTGGTATTTATAAATTAGTATGTAACGTTGGCTTGAATGTAGAATTTTGATACAACATACTGTTCGAAGAGAACGAGAACTAACTGAGGATTTCAACGATAACGATCAAGTAAAACAAGTGCTCTTTGAAGAAAAAAGTATCCTGATTGAGAGCTCTGCAATCGATTGCAAAATCTCAATTTTGATGCATAGTTTTTTAAATAATTAAATTTTGATATCAAATGGTGGATGCATAATTTTTCATGTACAATTCAGGTAACTTTTTAATATAAACATCAAAGTATATTTTGATATCAGTCGCAATGTTGTGTTCATTTTAATATAATAAAGTTAAGAAACCGCAGATCACTGTAAAGTCGAGTAAATATAACTGTTTTTTACATTTTGATATATTTAAATAAAACGAACAGTAAACTCAAATTTAAACTTTGAAAAAAATTATTTACAATATAATTTTTAATTGTGTAAAAGACTATTAAAAATATGTTTAAGGTTTCGGGATTTTTGTAGCAATTGCAAAATTTATAAACTAATTTACCTGTGATCTGAAAAGTTTTGTACGTATAAACATAATTGATTTCATCGAAAAATATAACGCTTAATTGCGCAAGTATCAATTTATTCATCGAACAATGCGTATTTTTCGTTAAACTCGGTGATCTGATAACTGATATTAGTGTAACTAAATTGGTGTAAGAGAAGTTGAGATTTTTTTTATATGTGCTAGGATTAAGAACGCGATACAGAGTATATATTCTTTCAAACAAAAAAGAAAAAATAAAGAAAAAATATGACAAATGTACATGTAGGCTCTCGATAGATATACTTTTTAAGAACAAAAACTACTTTCATACAAACGTATCATGTATGGTGCCAACTGCAAATTATTAATAAACATGAATATTTGCAACTTTTTTGGTACGTTATGGTAAGTTTGTAATATTAAATTGAATTTCATGAGGTGGGTCTATAGAGTTATATAAAAATAAATATACGTTAGCTTCCAATTATTAACAAATTTTATGTCAGTTACTTTTGTTTTTTGAAGTTTGGACGATTTTTTGTTGCATTTGGTTTTACTTTTTTGTTCTTGGTAATCTGATTAGTCACGCAGAATCTCAATTCCGCCTTAGTTGTAACCATTACCGTCCAAAGTGCAGTATTGCACATTTTTTTAAGATTATTTTATTTTTGTTACTTTTGATTATATTTTGTGTTATATTTATTTTTTTCTTACGTTTTTTTATTCTCTTCAAAAACGGCCCATAAAATGTGTCGTGTTAGCATGCATATATATGCAACATTTGATAAAGTATTTTTATTCCAGTGCGGTATTATACTTGTACATAATGTAGTGCACTTTTATGTAGGACTTTTTGTTTAAAAAGATGAATTGCGAGAAAAATTAATACCGAATTTAATATATTTAGTTGGTAATTAATTTTACATTCCATGAGATAACTTTATGATACTGCGTTTCATTAAATAAATAAACAAAAAAAATTGTTTCGTTTGTAAAGAGAATGTATTATTTCTGTAATAATTATTTGTGCAAAATGTATACAATAAAAATTGTATGAAAAAAAGTTTGTGTGTCCTCAAATATTTTCCTCAAATAATAGAGGGGATTTCTATAAGTCGCACTTTTGTCACTTGTGGAACGGGTTCTTAAAGAGAAAAAGCTTGCAAAATTTATTTGATATTTATGTGTCAAAAATATGTAATCTGTTGTTAATTAAAATAATAGCAAAAACATTAGAACCAAAACAGATAACACATATAATTTTATATATTGAAAAGGATCGTTCAGATAGTATATACTTACAAGAAAAATTGAAGAAATTATGTACCCTCACCTCTCTTCTTGCAACATCGTATACCAAGATTGCCACACTTCCCTTAAAGTACTTTCCATTTTACTAGAAGTAACCTTTTTTTGTATGACATATTTGTGTGTTTTGTCAGATAAAATTAATTTGCAAATAGTTATTTACTCAATTTATTCCTTTAAATTATTAAAATGATAACACATCCTTAACAAATTTAAACAAAACTCGGTAAAAAGAAATTGCATAGTTTTTTTAATATTTCACATTTCTTTTCTATTAGCGATTACAAAATTAACAAATCAGTCAATGTTAAAAAACATTTATCGAATAAACATAGTATTTTTGTATAAGTTGTACAATTCGTTTATAATATTTTCCTAGCAATATATAAAAGCTTTCTTTAAAGGTAACAGTTCTGCTCTTTTTGGATTTTCAAATTTGAAATAAAGAACTTAAAACATATAAGTTGAAAAAAGCATAATCTGAATGTAAGGTATAGTATTATTTATGTAAGTATTAAGAATCGTAAAAAGGCAATCTTCAAAAAGGCGAGACGGATTTTTTTAATTGTCTATTCTGGAAAATCCGCCTCTTTCACCTGACTATATTCCTGATTACGGTAAGTGCTTGCACTTTTCTAAGGAAGCGTCCCTAGCAAAAGGGATGTGAAAACAATGTTTAGATATAGAGGGTATGAGAGAAATAAAATAGCTTTCGCGGTCCAAACAGGTGTTATTGCCTTGCAGTGAAGGATTGGTTCCCCAAAGGCTAAAGACGGTCAAACAAACACTGGTTGGTCTGCGTTACGAATCACTGGGAGTGCCTTTTACTCTACAAGGGCTGTGTGGTCTTAAAACGAGGCCGGGTTCGCCCTGCTGAGGTGCTTTTTTTACGCAGAATGCGTGGACAGCCCTTTCGAGACCCTGACCAAGGAGTGTGTATTAGTCAAGAAGATCGGACTTCTTGTTGCAACGGGCGAGTTTCAGTCTGTCTGTGTATTATGGGACCGGTAAAGCGAAGGTTGGGCCACGAGGAACTGGGATCGATACGACGTTACCGAGGGTCTACATGTTTCCACGTATTTCTGCCTGCCGCTTTACGCACGCTGCGCTGTTACACCTCAATGGATACAAAAAAATCCAAAGAAATATGTGGGAAATCAGCAGAAGAGAGGATGGATAACAACCAACATATAATATTTAGATTTCTTGTTTTAATTTGTTTTTATTTAAGTATAAAAGTAGTTTAATAAGAAGATTGGGGTAAAGTAACATAAGGGAAAACGTTTACCTTTTTTGAACATTTTTAAAATTCTTGAAATTTATTACTTTAAAATTTAAATAATTACAAATATTGAATTTTTTTATCTTAATATAAAAATTGTTTAAGTTCCATCTATACAGACCGTATTTCCGAAGTGGGAATAGCTGATTTATACAATAAAATATATATATACTGCAACTTATCAGGTTATGCAAAATTCTAATTAATGATAGTTTTCATTTTTAAATTGAATTTTTATAAAAAAAAAATATGTTTTCAATTTTAATGTTTACAAAATAATTAATAATGTGGGCCGATGTGAATCTACTTCGAAGTGAAATAGTTCTTTTCGCCTTTTTTTAAAAATATGTTAAAAATTGGCTCGATATAGCAAATCATTAATGATAAGGAATATATTGTTATGAGCAATTCCAATGTATTTATTCTTACGTTGCAACTTTCATTTGATTTAACTTCTTTATCTTCGTTTATTTCTCTCCTTTTCTTCCTTTCTTGTAGTGTCTTGTTTAAACCTAAAAATAATTTTTTTTATTTATAGATATTTATGTACTTAAGGCGGAAAACATGTAATTTTCTCAACCTTAGAATTGAAGTATGCATGAGTTATAACAAATTTCAAATATAATTTGAATGAAATTGATTGGTTATAAAAATTGATTTGTGAAAAATACCTTCTAAAGTACCCATTAGAGGGTTAACTAACTTTGATGCTTCTAACAGAAAATCTTCAACAGAAATTTCGTTTTTATCCATTTCTATCCATAATTTATTCAAAATCTCGTTTTTCAATAATAAATTTCTCTTTTTCTTGTTACTTTTTGGATGTGTCAATTGCTGAATCAATTGCAAATGCGATTTAAAAATAAATTGAAGCAAACAACCTTAGATAAATTAAAATATTTAATGATAGGATTGATATAAATTATTAATCAATCAAACATATATTTTCAAAAGAAAGAGCCAATAATGTTAAGTGCTGTTAAGATATTTTTTAATATTTCACCACAAATTGTTAACAATGTGTATTGAATTTTATTTTAAACTAATTTAACAATTTCGAGCTCTTTTTACCATTCTAAAATGTTTATTTTATTGTTTTTAAAATTTAATGTTTCTGAAATTCACTACACTGCAAATAATAGTGTTTCAATTTGAAACATTTTTGTCGTCACTTTTGAAACATTTCAAAGTGTTTTCTGTGCCCAGTTTTAAAACATAAAACAATGTTTAATTTTGAAACATTAGCCGTTTCCATATGAAATGCTAAAACGTTTCTTACACATAATT
>JABFPM010003928.1:0-13497 GCA_022817325.1 Idris sp. 1 HC-2018 | reverse complement strand
CATCTCCTCCATGATAATCAGCGTTACCCACTCCTTGCGCATGCGCACAAAACAATAAACCCTTTTGCTACGCAAGTGAATAAATGAATTAACGTGATAAATGAAGTAACTTTTTTTAAGGGATATTCACTCACAATTTTTTGTTATAAAAGAGTTATACAAAAATTTTAAGGAGTTACAAAGAGTTTTTGACAGTATCATTACACAACTCCCTCTAACTGTTTTGTAATTCTTTTGCAATTCTTTTGTAAGTCTTTTAAAAAGTTACCAATGCATAACCCCCAGACTTTTTGTGGTTTTCATCTCAAATTATTTGATAATTATATAATTTTCCAGCATTTTTCCACTTAATGACCTTTAAAGTTTTCCACGCATAAATTAATAACTATTATCCCCACCATTTTGACTCTGCGTGTGAACCGATGCACATCGTTGTTGTTAAGAATTTTCTATGCAAAGTAAATAAGAAAGTTTACTGGAAATCCCAAGGATGGGGCCCGATCGATCACGTGCGACGAAGCGCTTAAATTTTTGTGTTGTGTTGCGCGGTAAACATTAGCTGATCGGCGGAGTATTGCATTACGTTTACCGAAAATCGACGTAACACCTGAAAGCATTTACGTAACTTTGTGTGTGCATGTTTGGCGCATAAGCATGACGAACGATGTATGTACGCAACGATGCAAACAGACTCAATCAGGGATATATTCGCGAGCAAATGACGACAGCTTTCGAAGTCGAGGTTCGGCCTTTACACTGACCTAGATATCACAAATTACCGTCGGCATGTAAACTGAACCAATCCAGTCAACTAGTTGCAACGCCTGTTTCTGTGTCAAATGCACCTAGACCTCAAATGTGTAAACTTGGTTCAATTATTTTTTGAATGCCAATCATCTGGCACTTTCTTAGCGAGAAATTCGGAGAAACTTGATCCAAAAACACCAACGTATACTTTCTTTTTCGTTGTTTTTAACGCGATTTAACCCTTTCAGAGCTGAATTAAATCTGACCTTTTTTTTACATTTTCCACATCTACTTAGCCTCAAGATCAATCTTGCATATTTTCAAAATTATATGCCCTCCTCATAAAAAGTTATAAGATGAAGAACACAAAATCAGACCTTTTTTATATTAAAAACAATCATTTTTTTGCTATGGTTTTTCTGTTGGTTTAATAGTTATTATGAGAAAAAATAAAAATGATTTGAAAAAAAAACAACAACAAAAAACACGAAATATTTCTTATACTCACTATGAATTGTTCATTTTGGGAATTCGGGGAAATTTGTATGAAAAAATACCGCACCAAAAACATTGTTTCAGATGAAAATAATTGTTTATTACCTGAAAGGAATACCAACATATTAAAAATTTTTAAAAGGACAAGCATCGCATTTATTTTTGAAAAAAATAGTTTTAGGTTGGTAGTCTTTTGGACTGCCAACTTAAAACTAGTTATTTCTGACTATGTAATGTACTATTCTTTTGTGCGTAAAATTTAAGTTTTTATATTTTTTGTAATGTCTGATTCGTGTTTAATTAATTAATATACTGACTAAAAGTGTACGATTAAATTAATAACAATATTCTCGCTAATGATTATCGTTTTTCTGATTTGCTCAGAATCGAAATAATAAGGTACCTTAAATGTCACCTGTAGAATATTTTTATTTGATAAACTATGTTATTCAAATTAATTAAGATGCAACTAATTGTAAGTGAAAAGAAAATGTACTAGATAAACTAAGTTTTTTTTAAAGAATTTAATGAATACATTCTCCAGAGAAATTATGAAAAGAAATTAAAAATCAATTTTTATAATTAACTATTAGCTTAATATTGAAAAGTTTTACAAGTTTTAAATACATTGTTCAAGTAACAGTTTAATTGTAAAATAACATTATTAAATTTAACCTTCAGAGTAGTCTTCAACACTTTCTACATTTTCTCTATTTATAAAGTAACTCGCGAATTTCCTCTAAAAAAATCGTCTAATAATAAAAAAGTTGTATTGTTTTTAATGTTATTTTTCAAAGTTTCTCAATTTACATCGACACTTAAAGTCTAAAAAATTTAAAAAATATTCAATAGAGAATAAGTTTGTTTTAAAAAAGAATAAGAATTGACTGTTGCAAGTAGAGAAGAAAATTTCACCGTTTTTGAACTTAAATGTCCGATATTCGACTGTCATAATGGAGTGTTTTTATATGTATAATCCCGAGACTGCTTTTTCTATTCTTTTCAGCTTATGTGAACAATGAAAATTTGTTTGTTCAACTCCAAATCGTTCTATAAGCTGCTTTTGAGTTATGCAAAGATTTTTCATTTCAAACTTGTACCTTGTTTTTTTTTCAATGTTTTTGTAT
The DNA here is from genome assembly GCA_022817325.1 of Idris sp. 1 HC-2018. Classification (NCBI taxonomy): domain Eukaryota; kingdom Metazoa; phylum Arthropoda; class Insecta; order Hymenoptera; family Scelionidae; genus Idris; species Idris sp. 1 HC-2018. Next base: position 11,128 of record JABFPM010003928.1, on the reverse strand, counting down.
TTCTGGACATTCATGATCGACCAAATCGTTCCATGTAAACTTTGTGTTGAACAAAACTGCATCTGCATATAAAAAATATCGTTTTTTCTAACCAATTTTAATATGCTAATATTTTATAAAAAATGGGCCTAAGGTTGGATAAATTTGGGAATGCAGTAGTTGTTAGTAGCGATCGTATTAATTATAATCAGGTTTCATAAGGTCGTTCATATAACGGTATATTCCATGATCGTAATTTACATGAGCAATTAAAATAACGATGTAGTGTCAATTTTGTGAAAAGTGTCATAAATGAATAAAATATTGGAGTTCTAATTATCGATGGCAGTGGAGATTATTATCGTTGGACAGGACACAACGGGGCACGGTTTATAACTTAGTTAATGTGAATTTAATTAGCTTGAATCAAATATTCCGCCTCCCGGCAAACCGGACGCGGAAGTACTTCAGTATAAGTGCGTTCTCGCTAGGCATTGATTTAATCTATATGTATCTACATGAGAGATGCATGCACTATCGCGAAAGCTGTTGCAGTTTCTACGATAATATGCGTAATAACTCGTCTTTCATTTAATATGCAAAACACACTGTATTTCACTAGTACAAATATTCGATAACGTTATTGAGAGGTTACGGCTTTTAGACGGCAAAATCCATGAAAATTTAGATTTATCGTGTGAACTTTCCTGATTAGTTTTACCACATTTTCATTTCTCTCTGCTTATAACTTTGCTTACAACTCAATAAACCGAACCTTAACTATTTTAAAAATGGATTAAAAGTATCATACAAAATAATCGAAATCATCACATACTTCGGACAGAAAAATGATGCTATTCTATTTTGCACTTGAAGTTGTTGAATTATTCATTAATTAATTGCATTTAATATCAACCGTTGAAAAGATAAATTATTAAATGAATTGCATAAATTTGAGTATACAATAGTTGCAATTATAACGAAGAGATAAATTATTTCGGTTTATTTCATCGCGGTTCGTTAATGACACGTTATGTGATAGTATAACATTCCATAGAATCACGATGAAATCGATTTTAAATTGACCTTTTAACGTGTACAATTTATGTATCATTTGAAACAATAGTAATACAGCTCAAGGCAAGTACGCTTTTTTCTGTCTCGCAAAAGAATTTCTGTTCCGGCACGGAAGCTATTTTATTTTAACCCTCGAAACTTTCATTCAAACAACGTTTATCATCAATCATAATACTTTTCAATACTTTCAATCATAATCAAATAAAGCAACGAGAATTGAATGCTATTATTATCGACTTATCGTTTTAAAGAGAATCCTTCTTTTTTTGAAACAAAAAATTTAATAATGAAACAATACGAAATTAAAATCTAACTTTTTACTGCTTAGCAAGTAATTTTTTTACTCTCAAATTTGTTCTTACTTTGGGTTTAAATTTGAATATTTAGTAACAGAAGTTACACAAATTGGTAAAATTTTATAGTAATAGATATTTTTTTTTGGATTCAGACAACTAAGGTCAGAGTTATGCAATCGACGTGGTGCGGCACTTCCCGCAAAAACACTTCCGCAAGAAAACGTGATTTCCCCTGTAATCGGCCGAAGTATAATATCTCGGCGAGGGCACTATGCGTGACGACGCCACCGGCGCGTTTGGAAATCGTGAAAATATGAGACCGAAGCGTGTCAATTATACTTATTTCAAAAGCTAACGCTCAAAGTTGGCATAAAAATAATAAAAACAAATACTTTTCAATTTATGTTTAACAAAAAAACTTGTAGAGAATGTATTTTTATGAAATATTTATGTAATCAGTTTTTGTGTAAAAACTTATTTAGAATGCACAATGTCAAGGTTTTCTATTTATTGTCTTTGCATTTCTAGTACTCAAGTTTCATCTGATATTCAACAGACATTCAAATTAATAATTATTAGCATAGCTGAAAGATTAAATTTTTCATGCTCATTTTTTTATTATTATTTATGTATACAAATTTATACATCTCAAATTATTGCTCAAAGAACAACATTTTTCAAGAAACGGTAAGTATCTAATAAATAAAATTAAAAAAAAATCTGCTAACGAAATTCTTTATTTGGTAATTCTTAAATTAATTTCAAACTTGAAGAAAATTTATGTGTAGGTTATTTTATATGTTGTAAAGCCATATTTACTGCAGAGATACAGAAGACAATTTTAAAATTTCACTAAAGAGTTGCAAAAATGTTAATTTTTTAAAGCCTTTTTGATTATTTACGGCTTATCATTAGATAATAAATCAGAATTTATTGCATGTAAAACATTGATCATTTTAATATCGATTTATTTCAGGTATAATAGATTAGACAGACTTTTATTCATATCTATAAATATCTTGACTCTCTCTTACAAAACATTTTAAAATTACGCTAAGAATAATGTTATTTTTATCTAAAATAATAAATTATTCCATCTAAACAAGAAAAAAATTTTTTAAAAAAAAAATAAATAAGCATGTATAATTATTATAATGGCTTCATAAGGAAAATTGTATTTATTGTAAATTTATGTTTGGTTAAAGTGTCTCAGGGAAAAGTAGCCTTTAAGTAAATAAATGTTGCGATAAATATTCGCTTTGTAAATTAATGTTCAACAATGCTTAGTACATGGCAATTCATCGCTCAATCTAATGAGAAAAAGTCGATCACCGCGAGTTCTCGCGCGAAAGACCTCGAACTTCCTATTTAGAAGTCGGCATTCCATCGAGTGACGATTAGTTCGAGACAGATGGTCCCCCTGTAATTTGTATTGAGATACTCTCGCCTGCCGAGATATATAACACCTATATAAAGTTAAAGGCTCAGCCGGAGAAAGCGCCTTTTGATAGATAATTCTCTTCCCTCTTTCGCTCTGTACACATTCTTGTCAAATTTGTTGTCTGAACAAATTTATTTATGATTGTATGGTCCGGGATTAGTTTTCAACAGGCTTATATTTGCTGTTAAATAATATTTTATCAAATTTTTAAACAAAAAAAATGGCTTACATTTTTTTAATTGATCAATCATTAAGGTCAAATTTGATTAAATATTAAGAAAGATTTGATAAAGTTCAACGTTCGACTAAGAATGACATTTTTTGAAATTCAAATTTTAAATGAAGAATTTTAATTTTAGATTGATTATGAAATTTTGTTCACATTTTTTGCAGCAAGCTGAAAAAATTCAATTATAAATGCCAGATATTTTTTCACAAATTAAGATTACTGAGTTAAAAAAGTTATTTTTCAAAAATAGAATTACATTTTTTAATTCAGTTATAAAGAATGAAATTATAAGGTATATACAAATTAGACAGAATTATATCATATAATGTAAAATATTTTATGTCCATATTTCTTTAATATGAATATTTTTACAGCAATGTTTTTAGAGAAAATGTTATATTAAAAAACATTTAATTGTTGCAATGGAAAAAAGCAGGAAAAATTACGCGAGAATATGATATACAAATGTGAATAACAATTATTTTAGAATTTCACGTTTGCGCTATTTTATACATTGTTTTTTCAAATATTTAGTTCCGAAAATATTGTAATAACAATAATTTATTGAACTACATAAAAACATTAACAAATAGAGTTAGTTGATTCAATTGATTATGTACTTCGATTATTTACTTTTGTAATTAAAACAGAATATTGAAAATGATTTTAATATATGTCTTTATAAAATGTATCAATAGGTTAAAATCAATAAATAAATAAATAAAGGTACGTAACAATTTAATGGAAAGCATATAATAATTTATAAAGTAAATATTTGTCAAAAATTGTGAAAATAAATGAACGTTTTAATAAACCGATATTTATATCCGCATATATTCGACTCTGTTGAAATTCATAATTTAATCATTTGTTTGCATGTCACAACATTTATAACACAATTTAAACAACTTTAAATGAACTTGAAAAATACACTATGAAAATGTGAAAATAATTAAATGATGAAATATTTCGGTGAATAAAATGTACAGTATAATTTTTTATAAATAGTATCGATGCAGTTTAATCTGAATTCAAATTAATATTTCAAATAGGAAAAAAAAACACCTCTGTTTTTTTACAGCATAAATTTTTCTTCAAGGACCAAAATATTTCAATAGAATTTCAAATTCCGAAAAGTTTGCTTACCAATTTACCAAGCGTGATTAATTTCCAGTATAATTTAAACTTTGTATATAATTTTTATTACTTTATTAAGTTAAATCCAATATAAAATGGAAGCAGTCAAACAAGTTTTTTGTTTGTCTCTTTTAATTCACATTTGGTTTTAATTATTATAGAAAAGTTCATTAGCTGCAACTGCTTCGTTGCAATTTTAATATACAAATATCCAAAAGGTATTTAATATAATATGACACGAAATATGGTTTTGATTTCAACTTTTGAATTACTGGAAATAACATCAAACTGGGTGTAATTACAAATGCTTGTCAAATCAATTTTTTTAATATAAGTTTATTTTTTTAATTTATGTATGCAATATTTATATACATCAATAATTTTTGTAATGAAAACATTATATTTTAATTGAATTGAACTAGTATAGTTATTAAAAAATAATGTAACCATATTTTGATTAGTGTGTCTTTAACATTTTTATTTATAACTTATTTAATACAAAAATAAATGAATAATATAAAGATTTATTGTCCAACTGTCTCAAGTTTATCAGATCAAAAGTTACAGATGATTTAAATGCATTTCATTCGTTAGATTAATCAACCTCGAAATTGAAATTTACAGTACACTCTCGTGTAGCTGTCGTTCTTCATGGTGTCACCTGAACGAATTCGCATTGCAATGTACAACCACGCCCACGATTTTTCGCGAAATTAAAATATACAGAAACGTACATAAATCTTAATTGAATGTGGATCCCGGAGAAATGTTTTTAATTATAAAAGTTTTGTCATACGTTTCATAGCAATCGAAAACTGAAAATAAAATCTGAAATAAAATCTAAAACAAAAAAGATAGAAAAAAAGTTGTACAACAATATTTCCAGCAAAAAATGTGACAGTAATTAGAAAAAATACTCGAAGTTATGCACTTTTCATATAATAATTTTGTGGTTACTGGTAATAAACATGTAAGTGCTATTTTATTAAAACCGAGAAAAAAAAAACACTTCAAGTATTTAAATTTAATTTAATTTTTTAATAAACAAAAGTATGTTTTTCAGATGGATTATGTTTGCAATTTCCTAAATTTTAATACAAATTAATGAAACTTGATAAAATTTTTTATAAATGTTAATAATTTAGGGAAGTTTTAAGTTGAAGTCATGTTCTTTTGAAAAAAAGGAATTAATTTGTATCGAAAGAGTTCATTAACAAAATTAAATTCAACCAAAAAAAATTGTATTTAATTTCATTAATATTTTATCTATATGAAATTAATATTTTAAAAAGTCATTAAAAATCTGTTTGCAAGCAACTGGATTAAAAAGACATTTACGTTGTGGATTTGATTTAGCACTTTTTTATTGTTAAAACAAAGTTATAAGATGAGTTTTGTTACAGTCTAATAGAAAAAGTTGCAAGCATATTAAAATGATTGTTCGTCGAACTTGTTAATTAGATGTCATTTTGCTGAAATTTGCTTAACGCAAAGTTGGAAGAAAAATAAATGAGCTCAGACGCATAGCCATCAAAACAATTTATATTCCTGTCGCGTGGTACGAGAAAGTGATGATAGAATCAGATATCGTAGAAATACAAAGAATCAATGACAAGATTTCTCGAAAACTATGTCTTTCGTATTATAGTTTAGTTAAATTTGCGTAAGTCAGACTTAAGTTGGCCCAGTTTTTGTTTCATATTAAAAACACAAGTTTTAATCACAATGAAGATTATTAAACGAAATAATTAATTTTAAAATTAAAAAACACCAAAATAAGTTAAAGAAAGCAATAATAATTGGAAAAGTGTAACAAATATGTAAATTATATTTATTTTGTAAAAGTGAAAAGTTGAATTCTAAAAATATGATTTATTGGATTTCGTTCGTTGAAATAAAACAAATAGATTCTGTTATTTGATATAAATATTTGTAACTACTGTATTTCCCACACCTTGTGCCTCTTTTTTCTTTATTAAAATACGCATAATAGAAAAGGATGAGAACATGGAAATTACGTAGGTTTCGCAGTATAATATATTTACATGTTGACCGTAACGGAGGATATAATTCAAGAGTCGGAGACACGGATGAATATTCAATTAGATGAAATAATTTATTGGATATTGCTCCATTACAATATATGAATTCTAATCGAGATATATCAATTTTCATATGTGCTAATCGACAAATGTACGTCCTTTGACAATCGATGCACTATCACTTATAAAATAGAAGTACACATATAAATGTTTTTAATCGTTTGATTTTTTTAAATTATTTTGTAATTTTGTAATTTTATTATTTTTTAATATATTTTTAAAAAAAATTATAGTAAAAAAAAAATTAATATCAAAATAATTTTTCTTCAAAAAAAGATAATTTTGCTCATACTTGACCCACACATGACCCTTGTATTTCATACTTGATTTCAGGAGACACGTTAGTGTCTCTGGCCAAGTACAAAAAAAGAAAGAAAAAAAATTGAAAAAATAAATGAAAAAATGACGAAAACTGGCCAGAATTTATTTTATAAGAAACATTTATACACGTTCCATGTATGACTTATGTACTTTTTTTAACTGGTTTATATAATAAAAAATTGCAAATAAACTTGTGTATCGAAAAACTGAGACCACATGATAGTGATACTAATCTTGAATGCAATTGTACGGTAGATAATCTTTAGGGATTAATTGTGTCAGATATTAGTTTGCACTTTCACGGATGTTCGACTGGTTTCAAAATTAGTTAAATGGATCATTTTGCAAGAATTTACATACATTTGTTTACATGAAGCAAAGTGCTTAAATATAATGGAATATTATCAAATTGTTTACATATTGAAAATATATAGAATGAAGATAGAAATAATTTAAGCACAAGGTGTAAAAAAAACTTTTGGTATAAATTTATGTAAATATCATTTGATAAAATAAGAAATTTTAATGAGAAATTATAATGTAATACAGGTCAAAAATGTTATCTGGAATGGATATATATTTTGTAAATTGACATTTCTATTCAGTATTCATATTAAAAATTGTATTAATTAATGTGATTGCATGATATTATTTTTAAGAAAATTGATATTATCAAATGATCTCAAATTTACAAAAACAAACTATATGATTTTCTTTACTCATAATCCATCTATGTAAAAAAATACAACCTATTTAAATATTTTTAACATTTTTGTAAGATAAAATTATAATTTTGAAGCATAATTATTTATTATTCAAAATTATCTGAAACATTTTAGAAAAATATTTAATGATTTATGAAATTATGAATCATTTAGTTCTTCCGTCAAATCATTGTCGATAACTGTTTTTTCTAATGTATTAATTATTTTGTTTTTTAAAAAACTTTAAACTTAGGATATTGTAAATCTTAAACATTTACGAAGACTGAAAGAAGAAACTTTAATTTCATATTAAATTATCGTAGATATTATTGAATCATAAACCGAGACAGATTAAAATTCATCGAATTCTTCGAGGAATGCCTATATCATTTGCAATCATTTCTGATAGTTCATCGTCATTTTAGTAGTTGAACAAAATAGCACTAGGTGGCTTTGTTTACAAACATGAAATTATGATTATTATTTATCCCTGTCACGACATTATTAATCAGAAAAAATTTATCATTCTAAAAATAATTTAAATATGATAAAGAACAAATTCTTCTAAATTTGAATTGTCTAAATCATCAAGAGTGTAATTTAATTACCCACTTTCTGAATTAATAAATTTTTTTAGAAAACATTTTTGGATAAAGTACATTTTAAACAACTGGCTTAACTTAAAATACTGTATACTTTCGAAAACAGTATAATTTTGTAATTTGTTTAATCCTCGATTAAATCGTTCCTGCAATGTCCTCCCAAAGTTTCGGCGAATCGACACCAGATGGCTTTGTTTACAAACACCAAACTTTGTTTACATGAGGGGCAAAACACTTGAACACAATTGGAAAACAAAAAAAATTATTGGCTCACATTTTAAAGTCGTTCTCTCATGTCACAGCAGAAATCGGCCAGCTATCGATGAGCCATATCCTCTCGATCGCTGATAACAAAATAAAAATCTGACACTTGCACTCAATTGTCAGGTGGATTTTGGTGTGAGCACGTCTCCGGCATATCCCTCCGAAAAAAAAAATAAAAATAATTGTTGTTTTCGATTTTGAGAAATCGTAATATTTGCCGAGGCAGCGTTACGACGTGTCGCGGAGAGAGGCCGGTACTCGACTGAGTGCACGGTGAATTCATTTGTCCTGGAAGTATTCCAGGCTGGAATATTTGCCCACCACCGTTAGTCCGTTAGCTAGTCTCCCAATCGTCCAACCTGCCAATACCTCGCCGCGAATGCTCTTTCTCCAATCAACACACAACTCGTCGAAAGTTGTCGGCCACTTAAAAAACTATCGATTAAAAAGTGTACTACTTTTGCCCCCCCCCCCTGCCCCACTGCATCCCTCGTCCTAACATTCCTTAAGTTCAATCACTGATTCATATTTTATGTAATTCAATTAGTCTGAGCAAAGAGATCACTTTGAACTGTCAAAAACAGTTGCGCTGTTCAAGCTGGCTAGAAGAAATTTCGGAATGTTGCAAAAATGATGTCAGCATTTTGGCAAGATTTAGTATTCGGTTATGTAATGTCAAGAAGAACTGACCTAAGTTTTTTTGAAGAAATCTTATCGGCAAATTTAAACCCATTTAATTGGGAAATCGACACTTTTTAATGATACGAATAACTTGATAAACTTACACTTTTGTGATATCATTTTTTTATAACTACACTGATTTTACTTTCATTTTTATTTACACGTTAAGAATGAAGTATAACTTTTTTTCTTCTCTCATTAATCAGCAGATGAACAAAGTCGATTTAATAGGAAAAAAAAATGTTGATTCTGGTTGAAACAGAGTTGTCGATAATTAAATTACTTTTGAGCAAAGGAAGACAAACTAAGATATTTGCTCATGTATAAAACTCAAAGCAATCAGAAGAAGTGTTCAAGAGCTAAAATGATATCTATATTGGTACGTGAAAATTTGCATAATAAGGTTTCAGTGTCTTTGAAGATATTTTTGTAGTATATTGCAATTAGACTTATAGAACTCTAAATATCTTTATTGTTCGTTCAGTAAAAATAATTTTTGATGCTTAACGCAATTAATTTAATTAACAACTAGTTTTTTATTCCATTTTTAATTATCGTTCTTTATATTAATTGTCAATTGATATCTATAAAAAAATTATTATCAACAAATACAACGACATTTACATTTTGAAATTCTGATTTATTTGATTATAATTAAGTTTCAATAATTGAATACACAGTACATATTTCATTTATGTCATTAACTTAGAGATAGCAAGTTTATACGTAAATTTAACTGTAGCAAATACATAAATACATTAAAACGATATTGCAATATTTTGGAAACTAATTTTGCTCACTACAATTTGTAAAAATAACAAATTGTCAACAAATATCTTTCCTATTTATTACTTTTCTTTTTAAGATTGAACCAGTCGAACAAATTTAATCACGAAAAGAAACGTCCGTGTTTATAAGTAACTGTTCAATAAAGTTTTTACAGTGTACAGTTTCAAAAAAGCTTAAATAAATATCAAATAATAGCCTTACAAAAATCGAATATTTTTTGACAACTTATGAACTGATGAAAGCGTTATTTGGATCTATAGCAAAATTTTTTTAGTTTCAATTAACTTCACTTATAACTTCTGTTTGGGCCTTTTAATTAACTAAATCAAGAGATCATGTTAAGTGTAAAGAATTCTTTAATCTAAGTAAAAATTCGTTTTATTTACTCGGATTAAATGAAGTAGTTTTTAACTTTCGTTAAACTTTTTCTAATCTACGATCTCTTGCATTTCAATTTGTGTTGAATAATTTCAAAAGTTGTTCAACTCAGTGAATTGTCATGAAGATTTCGTTTGCTCGTAATAATAAAGTTTTTCATACACCATGAAATTCGCGATAACTTATTTCTAAATATTGATAATAGATTTTGAAATTAAATTAAAAATAAAGCAATTAGTACACATTTAAACAAAACAACAAACATTGAAAATATAACTAAGTTTAAATGAGTTCAGATGAATAAAGCAAATTGATCTCTAATTAAGACGACGGTCACAGATAGATAAATTTATCTTGTTCGCTGATTTTTAATGAATAAAAACTACTTGTTGAGATAATTTTTTTCCTATCTTATGTAATTCCAATATAAGATATTGATATTTTATATTATTTCTACAATTTAAATTATAATATCAAAAATAAAGTCGAAACATATATAATTTCAGCCTTTGGATTACTAAATTGAAAATCAGTATATAATTAATAATTTATTATAGCTCAAATTTAAAGTTTACAATCTTAAAAAACAGTAATTTAATTGCGGACGCATTTTTCCGTAATTAATTACTAAAATTCAGTAATCCCTTTTTTAAGTAAATGAATAAGTTTAATTATTAACGTAAGTTATATTAAATTCATTTTAGAACAGCGTTTTTTAATTCAAGACACCATGAAAAATATTTATTTAAGCATTTGATAAGCACATAAGACTACTTAAACGTGCAATTTATAATACGTTGGTGAATAGCCTTAATTTGTCTTAAATTTGGTTTATCTGATACAAGAAAAGCTCATTTTCAGCTTTAGAGATTGATAGTTTTGATTAGGAAAAGATGAAATACTCTTGCTGACATGACCAGTTCTGTGGCTTTGTCTTTTACTTAAGAAATGATATTGTTCGAGTTTACAACGATATAAAGTTTCGCTAAATCTTGATAATTTAATTGGAATAAATTATTATTTTAAATTCGTTATTACACTGGCAAAATAACATTTAAGTACTGTTAAAAAATATTATAAATTTCCTCAGAGAAAATGATTACTTTTTCGTAATTTTTAAATGATATA
>JABFPM010003927.1:0-13502 GCA_022817325.1 Idris sp. 1 HC-2018 | reverse complement strand
TATCAAAGTTTCAAAGTAATAAATTACTCTATTAATTTTAGAGAATTAAAACGCTTTGATGTGTATAATATAAAGGAAATGTATGACGTTTTTCTTTATTAGTTTTATATTATAATTTTTAATAAAGATGTAGATAGAATTATATTAATATATAAATTTGACTGCATTTTTTAATAAAAAGTGTCAGATGTCATAAAAGATAAAATCAAAAATGTTGTAAACTTTTTTTCAATTTTTTAAAGATTTTATAATTTTATAAGCTAGATATATTAAATTAAACTCGTAGTTCTAATTTCTTGAGCATAATAAAATTCAATTAAATTATAATTAATTGCTTTTTTAGATGTTAAGTGTTTTTTTTAAATGATAAAAATTATAATTAAGTCATTATTGTATTAAAAAAAATTTTTTTGTGTTTTTCTACATAGAAATTGTATGTCATATCGTATTATTATAAGAGAATTAAAATATCAGATTAAACAATTTTTGTTCAAATTAATGTTTTATTGATGATTTATGAACCAATCATCATTACTTAATTTTAATAATTAATTTCAAGGAAAAATCACATTGAAATGTTAATAAATAACTCAACAAATATATATATATATATATATATAATAGAGCATATACTTATTATAAATAAAATATTTACTTACGGTCAAAGCGGATAAAAATAATCAGTTTTTGCACATTTTTATAAATATATCATGAATTAATCATAAAACTTCATAATTTTTGCGTCAGAAATATAAAGAAAGATCTTATATTATTGCATGTTTAAAAACTAAAAAATTAACTGCGTTGAATTGTTATAACAAATTATATGCTGATCATTTTTACCCGGCAATTCGGGTAGAAAAGATTAGGATGTAATTTTAATATAAAAATGCACAAAATTTGTAATGATTTAGCAAATTATCAAGCCTATACATCAAATCTACTAAAATAAAATAACTTATTGAACAAATTTAGTTAATTAGTAAAAATGTGTATAATTTACTCCATAAATTCGAAGAAAATAACCTCAAAATGTCAATACAAAACCAAAATAGTTAGTTTCAAAATTTACCACCATTGAATCAATAAATGACAAATACTTAGTTACTTAGACATCATTTATATAATTTATCTATAAATTAGCCGTGTGCTTTCAGCGAATGCATGTTAACATTGATCATTTTTATCCGAAATCGCTGATCATTTTTACCTGATAACTTTAGTAAATTAGTAATAACGTTTGGAGTTAATAATAAATACTCTGCGGGATTTACAACATTCACAATACTTCAAGTTTTCCATATAAAAGGTTTAAGTTTTTCATGTTACATTTGAAAATTGACAATAAATTTGCAAGCGTTAAAAAAATTTCACACAGCCATATTGTGCTGCAGGTAATAATAATAATTATTATTTTCTAATTATACAATTTCTTTTAAACTTGTATAAATTTATTTTCATTAATAAGAAAAGTTTTTTTAATGAGAAAAAATATTTTAGTAAACGTTTTCAGTTATTTTTATTTATAAATTCAACTGATCATTTTTACACGACTTTTTGACTCTGATCATTTTTACCCGACTTGACCCTAAGTGTTCTAAAAAAATTCTTGTAACCTCAAATTGTATATATTTTGATTAAAATATTGTGTTAAATATAAATCATTTATCGTAGTCAATACAACTTTGAATCAAGCAAAATGTTGCAGTAATTAGGTTGTATACTTTTTGCAATTACGAGAAAGGTTAAAATGAATGTAAGGCAAAGTTAAATTTGTAAAATAAAATTGGAGAAATTTGTTGATTTAACCAATATTGTTTCGTATATTTAAAAACAAATGAATATTACTACTATTAAAAAATATTGTTCATTTAATCAAGTTTCATTATTAATGAAGTAAAATTCATTAATCACAACTATAGAAAAAAAATGAAAGGATTTGAAAATATTACACTTAAATGAAATAATGCAATATATATTACAACAACATATACATAATGTCATTCATAACAACTTGTATATATTAGATGTATAAAAAATACTAAATCTCTTATAAATGTGATATATTAATTTTTCACGCACAAAAATATAGATCAACAATGTATCTAAAATATCGGACACATTACATAACAAAACATATTGATATTTTTAAAAATGTTCTTAAAAATCAATAACATTTCATTTATTTAAATAAAACGTAGATATCTATCATTGATTATCAATTTTGAAATGTTGCATAACTTAAAATTATCATTTTATACCATTTTCATTATTGACTTAAATAACATGTCCAAATTTCATGAAGCTGGTGAACAAAAAATTGGTCTAGAGTCAGTCTATGCTTCCTTTTTTCGCAGGCCAAAGTTGTTCCATTCTGAAAAATTAAAAACATTATTAGTAATTTAATGAATGTAAACTAATTTTTCTAATCATAAACAAAATGTTAACATATCAATCAAAAAATTGTTTACAATTTATTAATACATTCATCAGTAAATGCAATTTCGCAGTTCATAAAAATTTAAATTTATAATTAAACAGAAAAAGTAAAATTTGTAAGACTTTATAATTCAATGGTTATTACTGTTAATCTCAAGCTTTATTTATATCCACAAAGATTTGCAGGTACGGCTATAAGTATTTTACAAATGAAGTAATAAAGTGTAAAAAATTACAAAACCCATTATTAAATGTTATAATTATATATACATATGTTTTCAAAGATTAGCAAACTATGTTGTAAGACTTTTCAATTTTAATGCTTGTTTTCTAAGCTTTCTAAATGTTTACTGAACTGCAACAAATCTTCTTCAAAAACTAATAAAATTTCTTTTTCTTGCATGTGTTACTTAAAAATCATTCTCTTTTTTTATTTGTATGTTTTCAACACAGTTTTAATCTTCTCTCAGAATCTTTATTTTATTTAACTTTGTTTCAATTTGTATTTCAACAAGCTTTTAACTTTTTCTCAAGAACAATCAATTTTTATGATAAAATATTAAATTGACAAATAGTCATCATGTAAAATGAAAAACTACTATGTGATTTGATATTAAAACTATATTGCAAAAGATAAGAAACAGCAACGAACTTGTTGATACAGAAAATAAAGTAGCTAACATTTTGCATATATTCCAATATTGTGAGAATCAAGCAAACTGTTTGCTAATTTTATGGCAAACAGTGAATAAACGAAATAATGAATATTCAATCGATCAGTTCAAAATATATATAGAAATATATGAAAATTTACAATTCACAGTAGATAGGAAAAATTTGTTCGAAAATACAAGATATATAAATCAAATAAAAGGCAAAATTTTATTCAATTTAAATGCATTATTTTCTTGATAAATATTATGATTAAAAACATCTCTCAATTTAAAATATATATTTTCATATCATTTTTCTTTCAAAACAGTTTTAATAAAAAATTATGCATATTTTACAATGCATCGTTTTGCAGAATGATCTTCTAAAACTTGACAATTTCCAAGACTAATTACACTAAATTACCTTGTATGAACAATTTATCATTGAAACAAATTTTTTTAGATAACATTATTGTTTCTTAATAAAAGAATAATACTTTACGTCATTGTCTTTATTTTCAAAATGTAGTTCTCTTTCGTCATATATTTCTGAGTAGAATTCCTTCCAGCTTATCTTACTATTCGCTTTCATAAATTTCTGAACATTACAACATTCAATAACTGATTGGCAAAACATTATGCAGCTACGAAATTCATATTCAACATTCTGCACATAAATTTTTCAAAGTCTGCTCAAACATTGAGTTTGGAAAACAATAAAAAAAAATTTAAAGTATGTAAAATAAAGTTATTTCATATACAAAAGTATCCTCATTTTCGTTTATAACGGATCATCCTTTGCATTTTACTAAATATTTTAAAATACGAAGAATGGAACAAAGCATTGTAAATAGAACATTACTTTTTTACATTTCATAAAAGCAGAAAATTTAGTTACCTCCTGTATTCGACTGAACTTCAGAAATTTATTCGCGGTAGCGAATAGCGTCGAGAAAAAGAATTGATAGTTTTACAAAATCACGAATAGCTTGTTGCATAATGCAACCAAATCGGACTCCAGTGTAACATGTGCGTCAATACCGGATGCATAATGTTAGTGCATCAATGCGCGAAACGGTAGTAAGATGCGATTTGTTCAGACTTATCGTCGCTTATATTCTCAAACATATATACTGACTGCTACTATGATAAGTAAACATTTTATATGTAACATTCTCACGGCAAAAAAGTTTAGCTAAATTTTTATTAAACACAAAATAGATAATAAATTATTCACGAATTAAGAATGACATTTCATTTAAAACTCCATTTACACTGATTTCTTTTTAATTTCCAAATTATAATTAAACACTATGCAATTGGATTTAACTTTATACGTTTCAAACTAAATAAAATTTTCATCTCATAATTCAAATTAATTTTGATATTTGCTTTCTCTTTGTGCTGAATTGATATGTTTATTTTGAATCACATTATTAACTTCACTTTGTTTGCCAGTAAAATTATTGTGTTCTGCAAATTTTGTTTTTTTATATTCTCGAAACAACGCAAATGCTTTATTAAACTTATAACAAAATGTAAATGAAAAAAGTTGTTGAAATTTCATGAAATAATTTCCAAACCTTGTTTATCAGTTTTTATCTGCTTGATTTCCCCCCTCTTTGTTTTTAATTATTTATACGATTAATACTTTCATAAACTTTTTTAGCAGTTTACGCGTATTTTAAATGTTTTCTTTAAGTTCAAAGTTATTGGATTCTGAGGGCAAAATTCAAGACCACTGATTCTTGGACCAATTAAGAAAAAATTTTTTTTTATAAGTGCAAAAAAATTTACTGAGGAATTCGTGAGCAAATTGCAGGTTTCTTCGGGATCAATTACTCCTCGAGTTCAAAGTAGCGGAAACGTGGCTAGTCATGACTTTCCCCACCCTAGCACACTTTGCCGTATCATCTTTTTCTACGGATAGTTTATCTACATGCAAGGCAACTCTTGTAACTCCACCAAGTCTGACCGTATTTCCTGTCTATCGCGATTATGCCAATATTATAACTATCTAAGGATCTCATGTATATATGTTAGTTGTAATTATTGAAAGTATACTTTGCACTGATAAACTCTAAATTTAAGGAATGTATAATAAAGTTCTGTATGTGTGAGCAAACTTCCCAGAGTATCTTTCACATTGTGGAGAAATTCATAAAAAAGTACTATCAAAAATACATTTTTATAGAAATATCACGTCTTTGTAACAAAATTTGAATTACTTTATTAATAACAAGTTTTGTTAAAGAGGACTTTAATTGTAAAATGTTTTTACCTAAAATTTGGTCTTCGAATTCTTTGATTTTATGATACCAATCAGCACCAGAGTAATCGATTTCTGGTAATTGACCACCATAATTTGTTGGCAGATGAGTAGGTGCTAAATGGTTGTGAAGCGATGACATCTTTGATCCATGGAAAAAAATGCGACTCTTCAACTTTTCCTTTACAAATGGCTTGAACATTGACCACACCATGTTAAACAGGAACGGTTGTTTGACGAAGTGAACCTGAAAAGTTTACATTTTTGTATTTAAACTGCAAGATAACAATGTTGACAACAAAATATTCAATATTGCTCAAACAAAGAAAAATTTTTTTCTTCAAAAAACATCATTAAAATATACTCATTTTACATCGTCTATAAATCTTTTTCAATTCGCGATAGAAATTTGCAGATAACATACTTCCTTAAGACGAAGTGGCATAGCATCTTGGATAAAGGAGAGGAGTCTCATACTAAACGACGGTGTCAGACTCATCACTTGTTTCATAGAAAGTCCTTCGAAATCCATAATTACAACTGTGCCATAAACCTAAAATAACATATACAGTTAAATTAAATTGTCACATTTTTATCTAAAGTTTTTTTGGCAATTCAAATGTGTATAGCTAAAAAATCACCATTCATTTTTCGTGACATTTTTTTGGTTTTATTATTAATATTACTGTTATCTTTAATATTAATTGAAAATGAGAAAAGTTTAATTTACGTTGCTGTCAACTGCACATAATTTTATCGCTCACTTATCAGAACAAAGTACAATTAACTTTGTTACCGACTGAGCGGGTTCAAATCATTGTTACAGTTTCACGTCACGTATGCATGACTAATTGCACAATTAAGAACACAAAAAGAGTAGTGGTTTAAATATGGCTTAACAGGACGACAAAGGTTGCTGATCTTTATGTACATCTGACTCTAATCTAATTATTCATTTTGAAATAGAAATTAATTTTGCATTCAATTTATCATGAGAAACTAGTTTTAGTAACATATACAGTAAATTCTAATTCAACATTTCACTTTCTTCATACAATTATTTTGAACTTTTTGTTTAGTTTTAATTAATGATTGAAAATTAAGTTTTTTAGGACATCAAATTACAAACTTTTGAATTCTGAAAAGTTTACCTGCGTTTCTGGTTCCAAAATTGCAGCTAAATGAATGAGGTAAAAAAGTCTGAAAAGTTGGTCTGCGTTTAACTTTGATGGATCCCATATTTTACCAACATTTACAAGGAGCATTCTTCGATTTTTCTGGTCCCTATCTTTAAGTACGTTCATGTTTGGTGTTTCCAGTAAAAAATTTTTTTCTGTTTCTACGGTTAAGTTATGTAAAATAGATGAGTTCTTTTCCCTGAATTCTGCAATTCTTTTCATAAGAGCATAGGCACTTTCGCTGTAGAATTTGCATGGTCGGAGGAAAATCATCAAAAAGTCATCATCCGTACGGAAGTACAAACCTTTGTCTTCTGCAATTAAATACTATTATAAATATAGAGTAACCAAGAATGTTCACATTTTTTCTAATACATGTCGCAAAATTTACAATGACAAAACATAAATAAGTATTGTAAAATGTACAGAGTATTCATAAATGTAGACATTTATGTTGCAAACTGTAAGATGCATTTGTTTGCACTTTGTAAATTCGATTTATCAGGGAACTGTATTACGAAAGAATTTAAAAAATGTACTATTATTCCATTCATATGCATTTTAAAATTACAATGTGATTTTACTTTTATGCTGTGTCATGTAATGCCTAATCAAATTGTCAATTTTATATATTGCATAACAATAAATACATTCAAATTTTTATATGATTATGCTGTTTCGTGCTTAAGTTCAAACAAAATGCCGTCAAACAAAATTGTCTCGTTATTGTTTTGCAAAAGAGCAAGTCATCGTAAAAAAGTCACTAGTCAATAAAAAATACAATTTAATAATTTAAATTTTCTTTTGATTCTAAATAACTTATGTTTTGTTTCACAATTTTCTTGAAAAATGTACGTCTTACAGTACATAAAAAGTGTTTGAACGTTTTTTTAAAAAATAAAATAGTTTAGTTGGCATTTAAAAGAATATTAAAACAAAAGATCAAACCGATATTGTCTTGATTCAATAATTATTTATAAACCAAAAAATTTGGAGATAAATAGAACATTGATAATTATCAAATTCCCGATTTCATTTTTTTTTCTTTTTTTTGAAATATTGTTTTTTCTAACTATTCATGTGTGGTGATTATTATCAGTTGAAAAATATCAGATTTTAAAATTAACAAGAGGACAGGAAATCAACGTCCAATGTTCAATAACTTTTAACACTTGTTCCATTGCTATTAACAAAATTACATAATTTGATTTAGAACACTAAAACATCAATCATGCAAATTTAACTTTTATTGCACTTTCTAAGTGTTTTAAGTATTTACAATCGTTAAATATATTGTTCAACAATTTTAATATATATATTTTATACTTTTATTCATACTTTTTCATGTTTTGTAATTATTTACTACATTTAACAAATTATTCTGATTTCAATATCAAAATATTGATATCTGTTCCATATTACTTTATAAACGATTAAACAAATAATTTGCAAATTAAATTCTTTAGCTAAATAAAAATAACGCCCTAATTAATAGTGATAATAATGACAATGATGTTGAATTCTGGGTATAGTAATATAAAAATTATTTAAATAAAAACCCTCAAAATAATTTGTAAAAATGTTTTATAATATAACAAAAATTTCACGAACAGAAATTTGAAGTATGATTAAAATTACATAAAAATATTTAATCATCTAAATTATTGATAATATTCATAGACATTTATCTGAATTATATTTATGAAGACGATCAGCAAACTTAAAAGTACAGCTGATAAATTTAATTGATCAATTGTAATTAATAAACCTGATATAAAGTTAAATTACATTATTTTTCAGTAGAAAAATAATTTATTTGCTAATCAAGTCATTTTAGATTAAAATTTTGTAATCCAAATTTGCTCTTGTGTTACACGATAACTCCTTAAAATGTATCAAAAATAATTGTACCTCAAATGAAAAATTCCATTTTGGCTTTCAGATTAAAAAACGAAATTTCAATTTATGTACATTATTCGATAAAAGGTGATGTGATATATTTAGATATCTGTTGAAATTAAAATTTACGAACTAAAATAATTAATCTTTTTGTCAAAGGGTTCAATCATGTGAAAGCAAGATGTTAGCACGTAGTACTTACTTTTTACAACATCTTTGTTCTAAATACAAATTTCGAGTCAAGATTAATGCTTCTAATTAAAAGCACAGATAAAATAGAATATGATTTAAATTGCAAAACAGCATTCATTGATAATATTCATGATAAAAATAATACTGATAATGATTGAATAAACTTGGTCACATTTATTAAATACTCTATCTTCACAATAAATTCTCTTATTATCATATGTTAAAACTTTGCTGACACAATTGAACGATTGAAAATATTCCAAACAGCGTTAAAAATATATTTCATTTGATTCTTAAATTTCGTTTCTGATTATTTATTGCTTAAATGTCTTCAAAATATGTATACAAAGTTTGTCTTTCAAATTATCAGTAAGGTTTTAACAAACTTATATTTTTGCAGATAAAATTACCATCCAAAAGCTTTCTCAGTGCTTCGAGGCCCTTTTTGACATTCTCCTCGGTTTCCCTGAGCTCTTTTTCCGCGACAGTTTTGCAGTCGTCGGATATCGGTCCTACTTCGATTCCCAGTGTCATCCTGATAGGCTCGATTTGACCTCCTCGGTGATAATGAGACTCACTGCGGGCCGTCCACTAAGTGTCTGTGACTCGATTTGTCGGGGTGGCCTCTTCTTGTTCGGCATCTCAAGTTCGCAAGAGGAGATCCCCCCCAATCTTTGACCGCTCAAAGTCCATTCGGCTTTTGATTTGAAGAAAAGTCGCTTACAGAGCACTACACTTTACTTCGCAATAAACAACTTCATGACAGATAAAGATTTCCCCTACTCTAGGCCCACAGATGTTCACCGCCGAATCGTTATCACTCAATATCATCCTCGGTGTTCTCCAAATTCCGGAGTACAAACGATATTATAGTACAACAGGTGACTCTCTGATAATATAAATTGTTGTTGATATACAATTTATCGTTAACATACTGTAGTAAAAAATCAAACTTAAAATATTGAAAAACTTTTAGTTTACCTTTAATAAAAAGTTGAAACCAAACAAGAATTCTGGTTGGTGACTTTTTTGTTCCTTACTTGATTGAAAAATTGATTTTTGAAATAATAGGAACGATAGTGAAATACTAAGTCACCTTATTTTGTTAAGTCAGCTAAACATTGTGCAGAACGAATGACAGCTTTATACTGGCGATGGGTAGTCATTATGATTGGGGTTATATAAGGTATAGGAAGTTTTAATTGGAGGTATTGAATAGCAATTGTGTGAATTCAAGTGAAAGAATAAATTAATTGTAAATGGAAAAGACTGTTTTAAACAAAAGAAAATTCCTCGAGGGGTGAGAGTTTAGCGTGATATGGTGAAATAGTAATGAGTTTCTTTAAACTCCACACAACTTTGTTGAAATTTTCCTAGATTAATTCGTGTACAGTTGGTGTCTTTTTGAATTGCCATTTCATTGACAAGATTTTTAGAGTTTCTCGGGTGTATTCTCTTTTTTTTCATTATCGGATTCAGATTATTGTTTCATAAATTATAAAGTACAAGTTTTAATAATTTAAATACAAAATTCTTATAACGAAAACTGTTTAAGAAAAAGAACAGTCAATTTATGTCGAATTCCTTGATTAATGAAACATTTAAAGTTGGCTAATACAAGTATTTAAACAAAAAATAAATGATCAATTTACTTATTTAATTGTCTTTTTATTGACTTTTTTGCAGTAACGATAGAAAAAATGATAATTATTACGTTAAAAATAGTTAATAGATTAACAAATTTTATGATAAAATTATTGATTTCTACAAAATTAATATAGAAATATAATTATATAAATAAATTGTTAAATCACTTTTAAATGTTTTTTAACATGTTATTTATTTCATTTCCGTAAATAACTAAATACTAATTATAACGCTCAGTAATTTTAATTTATTTGTGAAAATGACAATTATAACGAAAAAAAACTATTAATGAACTATTAATAAGATTTGTAGATTCGTACGTGAAATAATTCAAATTTACATCAACGACCTGTCTTATAAACAATTATCTAGTTAAAATTCAAGCTTTGTTATGCTAAAATTCAACTCTTGTATGATGTTTTAAATTCAGCTTTTGTCTTTTTCAACGAGCCCAAAAATGTTTTGCACAAAAATTACATTTACTTTAATGGATTTCAAAATTAAATTTGTAAGTTGGTGAAATTCAGTTATATGTTGATGTTCATAATGTTAATAAAAAGGAATCGAATAATTTTTTATAAATAAATAATTCAAACACAGTAGTTACGGTAATACAGTTTCTTTATGAAATGATATGATAATATGAATAGAATTTAATTTTGAATTAAACATTTATTTCAAATAAATAAACATTATTTTGAAGAATAATACAAGTGTTGCATCTCTTTTAACGTTTTAAATAATTAATTTTAATAATAAAAAAACGTACTGCACGAAACTTAGGATATCAAAATTTGGTGTTCCAATTTTAAAGATGTTTTTTTATATACAACAGAGTAATTCCCCACTTCAAACAAATTATTTAACACTTTATTTATTATAGAATTGATATTTCATAAATGAACGTGGGAAAATTGTGTTATCGAAATGATTACTTTAAATTAATAAACAAATTCTATGTAAACTTAATTATAAGTTAGATTTTACTTTTAGAAAGAATATTTTACTTTAAAAACCACGTTTTTATGGCATAAATATATTTTAAACTCACTTTAAAAATGATAAACAATTTTGAGATTATGAAATCTGTCAAAAAAACAGTCATAAAAGTTATCCCTTTTATTTAAAAACTAATCAATATTACTGGTATTACAGGTTTTGCATTAATTTTCAGATGTTAATAATTAAATTCATTTATTACAGACCTTTTTGCAGAATTCTTTTAATACATTGTTTATTACAAATAATTAATTGTGATATTACAAATTACCCCGCAGTATGGGGTAATGTGTGATATTTTCACTGTTTTTATAATCTTATTTCATTTCATCAAATAACATTAGTAAATAAAATCAAATGCATATTTCGACAGAAGAAGCTTTTAGCTATATATTGTGGAAAAAACGAGTTAAAATATTGATTAATCAACAAATTATACAATCCAAAAGTTCAGCTTTGCATTTTTTTGTCACAATTACCCGCATTGACCCTATAGTTCAAAACTGAATTATTACAAACAATTTTATTTAATAAATATGTTTATAATCTGCGTCAAATGTCACAATCATTTTATAATGTGTTTTATAAGTGTGACATTGTAAATAAATAAAGTTTGTGTTTAACTTTTCATCATAAAACAACACAAAATAGAATAAATTGATGATTGAAATTAAAAACAAGTAACATAAAGGTTTAATAGCAATAATTTCTTAGCGACTGATTTTTCTAACCTCACACTTGTCAATTGTTACAAAAAAAGGCAAAAAAATATTTCGTAATCTAATCATTATTTTTTATAGGTCAAACTGTAACATCCTTGACAAAATAAAATAAATTTTACAGTTTACTCTCGTTGAAAACGTTGGTAAATTTTAATAAACAAACAGTCGAAAATATAATTTATTTATATTAAAATATCACTTAAAACTTTAAAAATTAACTCTGGAATAAATGTTCATTAAATATTTTGTTTATTTGTACCCCGCACTTTGCAAATGATGTGAGGTAACAGGTAATTGTGATATTATTTTTAGTAAAGTAATTTTTCTTATTAGATAGGAAAAGTTAAGTTATGGGGTCAGGTGGGGTAAAGTTGATCTGTAAAAATAGTAACCCATTCGACAAAATTGGTTAGATCTGGACCTAGTATGGCTCTACAATTTTTGTGCTCTCTTATGACATTTTAATTCCCATTTTAGACTTATTCTAGCCCCATTCAAATGAATTTTTACAAATCCCTAATTTTGGTCAAATCTATCCCCAGAACATTGACATATTTTTAAGTCAAGCAAAAAAATGGCAATACCAGAAATCGAATTCGATCACTGTTGCAGTTTCAGCCACAAAACTCTTCGGTCATATAAACAAAATTTAATCTGAGTCTTTATGTAAATCGGAGAAGGTAACTCCAGATTTGATCTAGACTGGGACAAATCTGATGTCCAGATTTTCTCCAAATCATAAGCCCAGATATACACATTTTCAGTTTCAAAATTAGGTGCTTTCCTGGACCTTTAATAACTGATATTTATATTATCCCAAATCTGGATCATATTTAGACATTTTGTCCACAACCTAGTTTTATCACAGGTCCAGATAGATCCAAATGAACTCTTCTTATTAATAAAAAATAGTTGCATAAACTTTAATGTAAAAAATGTAAAAAATTGTTACACAGGCGAAAAGAATTAGCCTTTTTTTTATCAGTAATCAATTAATTTATAACAATTATTAGAGCATATATTTTTAAATTTTGAACAATTATTTAATACAGCAACTTTTACAACCATAATCTTATCAAATAATTATTAATTCTCAATAATCTTCAAAATAAAACCGATTTTTATTGCTTAAAAAGTAAATATTGTTAAATAATTTATACTGAAATCTCTAGCCACAAGATCACATTACTTTTTTGTTTATTTTTTTTTATAACAATCAATATTCAATCATTTTTAAAATCTACCGTTAATAATTATAATTTTTACTAAATATACTTTCAGATTTACAATAAATCTGTAGATTTTATCACGTGTTAAAAAAAATTGGCTCATTTAAATGCGATACAAAAAAGTCTATTTGAATTTTAAAAAAAAACTTTATATTTAACGTAAAGGCTTGACTCTAGTGATGTATTGTACCCAGAGATATCTAAATTATAAACAAAATCACAAAAAAATTGCAAAAATATTTTAAGCTGACATGTATAACAATTTTCTCAATAAT
>JABFPM010003926.1:0-13502 GCA_022817325.1 Idris sp. 1 HC-2018 | reverse complement strand
AATTATTTCTGATAAAAACTGGTTATCCTGTATATAACCTTACCATCTTAATATTAACTTGTTATCAGTTAATATACTTCATACAAATAATTATACAGCTCTCCATTTTCAATGTTTACAATACCTTCAATATTATTGCAAATCCGAAGTCAACAAAACAAGTTTGTGACCTTAAAGGAAAAGTTGTGTCTAAAAGCAGTTTAAAAAAATAAGGGGAAAGCAAATTAGGTCTGATGGAATTCCACTCGTATACACACATTCAAGCTTCGCACAATACCTGAAAGGGAACCAAACGAGGAAAGGCAACAAAGCACGTTATCAACTGCGCCGCATTACCCCTAGTTGAATTTCAACCCGGGGAACTTACTCAACGTGAGAAGATCGCTCGTTAACCTGTCTCTCGAGAAGTCTTAAAGGTATTCGATCCCGAAGTCGGTAACTCCTTCAAGGGTTTGCTTTAAGAAAAGAAGAAGAAGTAGAAGAAGAAGCAAAAGCCCTCATCGTGGTATATAAGATTTCTTTTTCTTTCTCTCTCGTTGTTTTATAGGGAAGGGGCCAGACAGAAAGGAGGAAGGTAATTACGAGACGGGCAGCTCCCGCGCACCGATCGCGTCCACCAATTCTGAGAACACGCGGTCCCTGGGATGTATGCGCATATTCAAGATAGTATGTAACATACGCGCGCGGCAGCTACCGAGCTCCACCTCGCGGAACGTGCGTTCCCCGAGGTATTTACATATATGGACTGCGGTGTGGCTCGCGCGTATCTTTTATCTGCGACCTCTGAGCAGTAATGGCGCTCCGCGCGCGCGTCCGCCTTCTTCTTCGTGACAGCCCGGGTAAACACGCACCAGATTGCGACAAGAGCGACGAGCAGAGGCAAAATTTATCCGCCTTTTTTCAGGGGGATGCTTGAGGAAACTTTTTTATATTTGAGTCCCGGATAAATATCCAGAGGCAAAACCTCACTGAGAATCTGAAATACAAAAAGAAACAAGCTTTAATAATAATCTTGTAGATCTATCTTGAATATTACAATTTGTATATTTGCATTTGTATAAAAAATACGAGAAGAATATTGAGACCGCATAACGACATTAATTGCGCTGGACAATTTTTCAACTTAATGATGTACTGGTTCGCCACCAGTGAAATGTTGTTCATTTAGTTCACGTACGCTCCAATGAATATTTCAACTTGATAACATTACGCCCGCGATTAATGGTAAGAAGGCGTTTTATAGTTGGACATGCGAGTGCCATCTGTCACCGTTATTACATTTGTTTAATAATTACTCGAGCTTTAATTAGAGTGTGTGTCTTTCGTCTGTGTTAAATCACCCCCAAAGAAGGGTCTTCAAAAAAAATCAACATCAGATATAACATTTCAAAAGAATGTGTATCGATGAGAATAAAACTGACGAAGTGAATAGGGATCTGTTTATTATTTTTAACTCGTACAAATGATACTTTGAGTTTCTAAACTAAAGACATTGATGGCCCGAGATGAGTTATCATGTTTTGCGGTAAGCCATTGCTGCAAAATTGGTTTACAGTGACAATGTGCGAGTGGCCTTGTGGTGCGCGACTTGGCACCGCGCGGTAAGCATGGGTATATATGCAGAGACAGTTTAGTGGTGACCGCCCCGCGAAGTCCAGTTGTCACGTGAAATATTGCGATTCATAAAATAAAACAGGCCTGCGGTCGAGGACGCGTAGATATAGCCGGCGGCTGCTAACCATTCCGGCCTGCCCCGTCTCTCCTTCGCCGTCCTTCTTCTCGACGTGTATCGCACCGTCCCCGCTCCCACAACTTTCAACTCCACCTCCCTGTTCTCCATATCCTTCTGACCGAACAGTCCACCGATCCCTGCAACGATCTGCAGCCTCTGAAACATCGCCAAACCGCAGCCATCGCAAACGCAACGCGCTCACCTTTTCGCGTATTTTTGGTCCCTCCAAAAGTCTGCCGCATGCTTCCTTTTTTGTTTTGTTTTGCTCAGGCGATGCCATCGATTTTTACTTTAAAATGTATCTAGCTTTTAAATTTAAGGTTTTCGTTACAGTTTTTGTCAAGTTTTGTCAACTTGAATTGAAATTTTGATGAACTCGAAAAAGAAAAGTCTACTATATGAAGAGATTATGATGATGGTAATCCTAACAATAAAAGCTAGTAACTTTATAAGAAAAACTCTGGATTGCAAGTTTTCCTTAAATTTATTATAAGTTTCTAATCGATGTCCACCCAAAATTTCGACATTGAAAAGTAATTGATAAAAACAACGATGGTAACCCTAACTGCAAACTAGATAATAAAAAATCCCTAAGCCAACCCAACATTTAATAAATCCAAATGTCTTACAAAAAAAGAACCACTTATCCGCGTTAACCTGACAAAGCTCTCAGAAATGACCTCGTAAACACACATCCAGCAAAAAAAAAAGACAAGATTTCCCTTATCTTGTAATCCGTCAAATGATGGACAAATACCATCGCAGCGCTTATTATAGCCAAAGACGAGGACAATAAGCTGCTTGCGTTGAAATTAGCTCGCGACATATTTATTGTAAATGAATCCCGCAGCGGGCGCGCAAAGTAGATGCCCGGGGTCGGGCTTTCCGATTTATGCCCCCGTTACCTTACCCTCTGGCGCAATTAAGCTCGCGTTATAATATTGTTGTTTATTCCAGTCTGAAGCCCCGCGTGGAGAGCTTTAACCATTTCGTCTCCAACCACCCCCGCTAATCTTCCCCTACCTGCGCCAGCAGTTTTCCTAGCAGCGCCAGCTGCTGGTTTCTCCCTATTACAGGAGTACGACGTGGCTGAAGCCATCTTTGATTGGGCTCTGTTAATTCGGACTTATTTCGACGTTTAGGATAGTCACGTAGGGCGTAAATTTAGGACGAACCCTAGCATTGTCCCGGGGATAAACAACGCACGTGAGCACGTTATATTCTTAAACGAAAAGCGCATTGAACGGTTTGTTTAACTTGAGACAATTTATCGACCCGGAGCTGCAAGATTTCTTATACTAAACAAATTATTTTTGTACAATTAATGAATTAATGGATTATAGTAACTGAAAACAAAAGTGACGTTAATTGTTTTAATGTTGATACAGTTGACAATGATAATAATATTCAAAGTAACAACTTATAAATCCATAATTAGTTAGGCTTATCTTCAAATTGTCAATTCTTCAAGTTAGGGTAGTCTTCTATCACTAGGATGTATTTAACATAAAACAATTTGAAGTCTAATTTCAAATTACAATTGTTTTTGTTATATCACTAAAAACCTTTTGATAAAATTATTGCCATTCTTCTAAAAGGCTTTGCTTCTAGCCACAAATTCCTAATAGTACACCTTGCACCAGGAAGCAACATATTTTATTTCCCCTCCGAACCAAAACACTGATCCAACGAAGACATTAATTTCTTTTGCAAATGCAAAAAAACCAAACGATGAAGGGCAGTTAAAAATCGGTGGAATTCCTCAGACGGATACGAAATGAAGTGGATAATAAATATGTCTCCACGGGAATAAGAGAAATGAAAGTGGACGGTCAAGTGACCGTTTGTACGCAAACATGCGCGCATATGCTTTATTATATTATGCATCACTTCTCCCTCTCACGTTCAATTAAACAGAGACAGAAGAAGAGAAAAAGAAAAGAAGGTCGTTTATCGGTATGGCGCCCAACGTGGAGCCGAGATAAAGGGATCCGCTTTCTTCGCAGGTGCGCCGCATCGCCAATGGACAGGACGCAGCTTTGGACGGACGAAGGTGGGATTGAGTTATGACAGCAGTTGCTCTAGGGGGGCCGCAGCAAAACGGATATATTCCTCGTCTTCTTTATTTCTGGGCCCTGGGCGGACGCCACGTCGGCCATGCATCACACATTCGGACCGGCCTCTTCGGCATCTCGGCCTGCATCATCAACGCCATCGACATCGCACGATTCCAACATAGAAATCGACGAGTCCACCCACCGGCACGAGATATATATATATATATATATATCTGCCAACTCTCTCTGGATTAACATTTACTTCAACTTCTTATATCGTTTCTTTCATTGCGTCTTTCATGTCTTCGCCGCAGATAAATAATCCGGACGAGCCCCTTCGTTAATTGCTCTCGGCCTGGTTGACACCCCAATGAGACCTTGACCTTCGCGTCGAACATCTTCTCAGGTTCGTCGCACTCAAACTGCGATTCTTGCCGCGAGCTCAACACGCACCTTCGGTGATGCATTACCTGCACGTTTGGGACAATCGAACCATGGTTATACATAAAGATGTATAGGTATATGGCTTATTAAAAAACATCAGAGACTTTATGAATTTTTTTTGTTCAACTCACTAATGAAGAGAAAAATTAGGTTCTAATCTATAACAAGGTTTGGCTCTACGTAAGAATTTCAGTATGATTTATTTTGAAGAGTAATATAAAATTTTCTCAGAGCTTTAGTAGGGTTCAAGTAGGAACCTCTTAGAATTTCAGTAGGGTTTATTTTGAAGAGGATAGTGGAATTTTATTAAAGTTTTAGTATGATTCAAAAAGGTCTACATCTGATTGTCAGTAGAATTTGATTTAAAGAGAAATATGGAATTTTATTAGCGCTTTAGCAGAGTTCAAGCAGACTATCAGAATGCCATTAATGTTTATTTTGAAGAAGACTAATGAAGGATTGGAAAAAAAAACTTAAAACTGAAAAGTAGGATGAAAAGAGAAGTAAATAAATACGGGATATTAAGATATCTCTGTGTCGAAATTCTCGAATTTCCTTCTTGGTCTCAATCACTCCAGCTATAACTGCAGTCTGTGATTCTTCGGGTCTGGTTAGTTTTATTGGATGCCCACCGGGTGGCTTGGTCCAATAACAAACCGTTCATAAAGGTGCATCACTCTGAGACCCATCACACACGCCTTATAATATATAAATCTTTCTTGCCTTGGTGTGTTGGGTATCAGCGCGGCCATTATCAGTACGCGAAATCTCATGAAACGAAGTACACAGACCGACAAACAGTGATCGATGTTAATCAATTAATTTCAATACAGAAACGAACAAGTCAGGGGCTTGGGACACCGAAGAACCGAGTCAGCTGTCCGGCCATAAATACCTCAGACGGTTCAGCCAATTAAAACAAATCATTTTAATGCGCAACCTTTTTAATTAATGCTCGCGCTCGTTCCTCCATCGTGTTTTCTCCTCCGACTCCCTCCCCCCCTTCGTCTTCTACCTGCCATACCGGAACGCTCTGTTGGCGTCTCTCTCGCGGCAGCTTTTCACTTTTTTTCGTTCCCAACGATCGAGGCTATATTAATCTGCAACCCCGGTTCCAAACGGCAACGCCGCCTGTCGGGGAAGAAATCACGACAAAACAGAGTGTGTGTATGTGTATATATATATAGAGAGGTAGTTAACCACTTCATTTTAATCAGGCGAATTTTGTCACGCGGATTTATGAATGTTTTCGATGATTAAGTCCGCACGATTGATTTATGCTTTTGTAAGACGATTTTCCAGAGCTTAGGACCACCTACGATGAACTAAGAACTTTTTTTCCTCAAATTAATTTATATAAAGAACATTGAAGAAAAATAATTTAAAACAAAATAATTAAGTATCATTTAGAGGACAATAATTTTTTTATTAAATTAGGAATGTTAAAGAAGAAAGCTTATTATTAAAAATGAGTCAGACAACGGGAAACAAAGAAGACAGAACATGACATCATTTTTGACATATTAAGCAAAAACTTGCCATAATTCTTCCCACGTTGGTAATTTCATTCGATTTTTCGAGATGAAAAAAAAGAAGAAGAGCCTCGAGAACAACGTGACGGAAAATAAATCAAAGTTTTGGAATTAAAAAGTATCCGAAAAAGATTGATTCTTGTGCTATATGAGAGTTTGATGAGAAACAGAGAGAGGCAAGTTAATCATCGATGGCTCATTTTTTTTTTACTTTTTCTATACGCGCAAAACTGTTGAAATGGAGATTCGACAACCGGATGCGGTGTAAATGATTTTTAAAACCACCAAATGATTTTTTTTTTTTTTCGTTGAACCGCAGAAAACTTTAAAGGTATCACTAGTCGAGTTGTTATTTATGTTTGGTGTAAATTAATGTCAAATTTGCTAAATTGATTTTGTAATTTTTGAAGAAGAAAAAAAAATAACATTAAATTGAAGGCTGTTCTTTAATATATATAGTGAAAGAAAAATATAATAAACATAATTCTCAAAAAATTATTATCCAAAGTACGCCGTAAATTTCCACAGATTCTTCTGTATTTTAAGAATACCCTGCCAACTGCTTTTATCTAATAAAATGAAAATAAATTCCGGCTCCATAAACAAGCGGTTCCATTTCGACTGGGGATATCATTTCCGTGATTCATGGCAAGTGCGAGGTCAAGTGACGCGCGGTGAAAGGAAAGAAAAACCGTGATTCATTCATTTGTTGTCTTTTCTTAACAAAATGCTTTACTAAAGAGTGTGAGTTTTATGCAACAGAATTTAATAAAAAAAATTTTTACTTCTATCAATTTTGTAAAAATTGTATCACTCATATCATTAGTTTTAAAAATGAAAAATTGTTGAAAGACTGCCAAAAGTTCAGCTAACAAAATTAAGAGGCTGTTAAAAGTTTAGCAAAAAAGTGAAAGGGACTTATAAATTGTGAAGAAAAATTTTGGACAACACAATAAAATGTAATAAAAAATTAATTGTACTGCTAAATTTTGTTTGATAAATGTAAACACTTTGCGATTTCTTTTTCTTTTCCTGATTGTAATTTTTTGTTAAAAATACTGCTGAATTATACGATCAAAGTTGCGCGTATGACGCTGACAAGGGTACACGTGTTTGCGGACACCTGCGTAATAAATTATACGGCCAAAGTGTTGGTAAATATTACGCTCAAGCGGGGGCGGGTATCCTTACAATGTAAAACTCGACGTTACACTGGCGCAACCAATTGCGGATCAGAATCGCGGAGGACGGCCCAGATCTCTCGCGTACCCTCCTGCTGAGGATCGTTTCTTCGAGTCCTCCTGTCCCGATGAATCGGTTAAGAAATCCTATTGAAACAAATATGTCGAAGGACAAGCACTCACTTTTACAAACAATTTGCAGAATTTGTTATTTGTTCACATTACACAAATACTTGCAAAATTTCTATTCAATAAATCAAAGTTTAAATTTTGAAATGTTCTTTTTTTGCAGACCAATTCTTCGGCAACACATGTTACGTCACGAGGGCAAAAAGTACAAATGCGGACTTCCGGGCTGTCCTACGATACTTCGCACAAAAACTGAACTCAAGCAGCACAGGATTTTGGTGCATGAAGATGTCAACCCGGAGAAGAAGTTAAAGTGCAACAAATGTTCTTATATGGCTAAAACGAAAAATCAATTGACAAGGTGAGATCATGAGAACAATTTTTGGGGTCTTAGAATGAGTCATCTAAAACTTAAAAAAAGTATTTGCAAAGTTAAATAAAAAAGACGACTTTTTCTGCAAATATTGCGACAAGCTGTGTATATTCGTGAGCAGGGTAAAAGAAGAAAAAAGCAAGAATAAAATACTCATTGGCACAAAAATCTGCGAATTTTTTGTTGCCGTCCAGGTACATATATGTTTTATGTATTTAGAGCAAATGAATTTTTTGTTGGTGCATAAAGCATCGACATTGTTGATATTAATGGATCGATATTCTCGAGGGGAGCCACCATCCTCGGTGCCATTAAACGCACACACATATGCTCCGGCAATGATCGATGACTTCTTCGGAAGCGGCCAATTGATCGCGACTGCATGATTGCACAGTTAGCATGAGCTAATATTAATGACGCACTTTGTACATATCAAACGATGAATTTACATGTACCTAGAGAGTCGACTTATTTCATTGAACAAAGTATAATTCGTTACGCACGCGGCAAATAAAATATATATTCTTGTAAGGTGTATTTCTGATCGCCACCAAAGAGTAGTACTGACAATATTTAATTTATGATTATCCAATAATTTATAATGAAAGATTAAAAAAATTTCCACTATTGATCAAAAATTATAAATTGAAGTGTAATAAATGCGTTTTAACTCTTCCCCCCGCCTTTCCTCTCTGTGAAAATAAAAAATATATGTCAGCTTAAAATTGATAACTATTTTAAATATTTATGAAATTCCACATAAGAGGAAAAAATAACATTTAAAAAAATACTTTTTAATTGGGATCTGACATCTATTTAAGCGCCATCTGGTGTGAAAATTCCAAACTAGTTTCATCATGCAATTTTCATTTTGAACAAAAAAAATAATTTTTAATAATGATTATAAATAATGTAATTTATACAAATCGTATGAAATCGAAATGTGTGATTTACTGGGTAGTACTTTAAAGTGAAAATAAGTTGAATAAGAATCTGCATGTTCTTTTTCCACAGATGAAACATATTTATTATAAAATTTCTCAAATTATAAGAAGGTTTTGCCAAGGAGCCGGGGCATAATTTTCTATTGCCTTGTCAAAATTTTTTTTTCACGAGCAGATTATTTCAGTGTATTGGAAAAGTTGTCAATGCATTTTCTTCAATAAAATGTTAAGCTTTAAGAAATTTTGTTGTCTAAAAATTTTGCACATATTTATAAAAAAAAGTTCATTAAAATTGGGTTTGAGCTAATCCCACATTACACGAGCATGAAGAATGTTTTTTAAAATAGAAGTTGTTTAAACAAAAACTGATAAATTTAAATGTAAGCATGCTACTATTTATGTCTTTTTTCCCATATTTGAGAATGTTAAATATTTTTCACTAATAACACTTTTCACACAATTCGACTTTTTACAAAAAAAGATTAATTACATTATTTATAATCAATATTATAAGCCAATTTCTTTACCTTTATCATGTAGTAACATGCAAATTTATGATGAAACTAGCTTTGTTTTTTATACTATGGTGCGCGAGTAGATGTCACTTTCCAATTAAAACAAGAATACAAAGTTGTTGAATCAAAATCTATTTAAATGTCCTTAAAAATTTACTTTTTTCAAATATTGTTTTTGAAAATGGGTTAACAAATGGCTTGCAAAAGGTTGGTTCTATTTTATCGGACATCCCAAAATGTCCAATAATCGTGTCCGGCGCAATTGATTGTTACTGGTGTCGGTGTTAATTTCGCGACATTTCGCAGTGTACCATACAATAAATAAATTCAAAATGAACTTTCACCATTGTAGTCGGCTTCTCGACCGCAATAAACTCAAGGGACATTATACGTATGGTCCAATAAAAGCACCTACGCTTTCCGCACGAGCGTAAAGTTATGCGGTATGTCGCCGCGATCGCTCTTTTTTTCCTCTCTTGCCCTGCTTTTTTTTAGTTCAGCCGCTACTTTTTTTTCGTTATTTGTTTTACATTTACGTTACGCGCACTTTTCCCGCGAAAGGCACACGTTTAACTTTAAAACGGCGCCGTGAATTATTAACCGGCGGTAAATTCAGCCGCTAAGTCGCACTAATGACCCCACATTGGGCGCCACTGTTTTGGCGCCGGACTATTCCTCTTTTTTTTCTTTTTTTTTGATTGTTTACAGGTTTTAAAAATTTAGAGAAGTTTACAGAAAAAAAACATAATAAAAAATGAGATAAATTAGACAAGCAACTTTTTTTCAAGTTTTATTTGGGGATAAATTATTTAGCCGTTGACAAATAACATTCAATTTGAATGTTTGATAAAAATTGTTGTGTGCGTAAAAATTATTCAAGGACATAATATGTTCAAGCTCACAATTATTTCATGTAAAATAATCTATTCCAGGTGATTTATTAACGATGATGGTGCCAGTTAATATTTAAAGATAATATTTCTGTAACGGTCTACTGAAGATGCCCCAATAACTACTGTATGTTGATGATGATTTACTGCAGATGATACATCTAAGCCCAAATATAAAATTTAATCTCTTAACGATGATTTATTAATGATCATGTATTAATTATAGCCCATTATAAATAATAACTTGAAAATTTTGTAAAAATGATAATCCATTGATGATTGATGACAAAAAATATCAAATCCATTTTTATGAAACAAACAAAAAGCACAACATTTAAACTACATCAAATGACAATTGAAAGTTTAAAATTGAGATATTTCTTAAAATGTACGCATTTAACAAAAACTTAAGATCAAAATATTACATCAATATTTGTTTTTTCTTAGAAATAAATAACTCCAGCTACTCTTGTTTTTATATTTTGTAAATTTATTAATGTTGCAAAGATGTCGCTCTGTTATATTTATGTGTTTCTCACTTCTATTAATGCTGTTCATTTTGACCCCACGAAATCGCACTATAAATTGCGCTTTAATTAATTGCCAAGTGGCCAACGGACCCTTGTTCCGCGGAAATCGCGCAATTAAGATCATCGAGTTATTTGCATATCCACGACAGCGGTCATTTAGCGGTGTATGGACGTTTACGGTGTTTATCATCATCATCCATTGAGCTGGTGATTATGAGTGATGCGATATGCGTGCACGATATTACCAGCGCTACCCATATCGGCTTTGAAATGCGTGACACGTTTAATTAAAATCCCGCGTGATTTACTCCTCAGCTTGACGGGAAATGAAAGGATAGCAAGGGCAGGGGGGGGAAGGATTAAGCAACGACACTACGCGGCCTGTGTTACTTTGAGTACTCGCAAGTACTCAATTCGCGATGAAATATCGCGTCTGCCATCGTCGAAGATTATAACAAGTCGCCGGTGCAGCGGCAGTTGCACACGAAACTTCCGCTTCGCGGCCTTCTTGACCCCCATTTTTCAGCAATCAATGTGCTGAGCTGGGAACATCCGTGTAGATATTTCTGGAATCTTTTATATGTAAAATCATTTGCCGAGGAAAGAGTGCCGATTGAATATTATAAAAGCAAGAGCAATTAATTTCAATTATTTTTCATTTATAACTTATATTTATTTAATTTGACACTGAAATTACAAAATGTAGTATTGTTGACAAACAGAGAAAATGTTTGACCTTGCAAAGTTCATACTTTGTTATTTGTTTACGCTGAAAAGACAAAATATAGTATTGTTGACAAACAGAATAAATGTTTGGCCATGAAAAGGTTACACTTTTATTTGTGTTTATGTTTAGAATAGTACAATTATTATGAATAAAATGTGTTTACTTATAAAAATTGATTAATTATAAAATTAATCCGTCATGTATATATTTCAGACACTGCTATAGACACAAGTTGCAAACAGAAGAAGCAAATTGCATCCAACACGTTTGTCAGTACAGTAACTGCAACTTCCGTACGAAAATAAGCGCTCATCTTAAACGACACATGCGCCTACACACCGGCATTAAACCTTACAAATGCCGTCACTGCAGCTACGCTAGCAACAACTTGGTGAGTATTTTATCGTCTTTAACGTTGACGTCTTAATGATTTTTTGACATTTTTATTAAACTTTTTATATTATTATATATTCGAAGCCAATGTGGGCTTTATTATAATGAGAAAAAGGAATCTCAATTCAATTTTGAAGCAAGTTTCGTCAGGTGCGTAGGAATGATGATCTCTCACTTCTTCTAATTTTAGTAATGACATTTAAACTAACTGTACTCGATTGGTTTATTTCACATGGAAGTACATTACTTGTAACAAATGAGTAATTTATTGCTTGTAGGAAAATGATAAAAGATGATGTTATGTGTAAAAACATTTTAAAATCGCAACTTTTTTTCAGCCAACCAGAGGTATCCGGATTTAAAAACCTTATAATCTCAGTTCAACATCATAAAAGTTCAGATTATTTTAATGAATTCTTGATAAGAAACTAGAGTTTTTAGAGGATAATTTTTATTTTGAAAGTGAAATAAACTCACGTAATAACTATTAAAAGATTGTCAGGGCACACTTATTGACATCAAATTAGAACAGACTATATCTTTAACTTCATAACTGTTCGTCTGAAATGACCATCAGTTAAGCATACTTATAAACTAGAGATTTGCTCCTTTCTAATGCCAATTTTGGGCAGAATCGGTAGAATGTTACAATTTCATGGAAATCTAAATGTCAATGTCGAAGACAAATTTACCTTGAAGACAGATCTGGTTTTTCTATAATTACTTAATTCAATTACTCTTCCGAAGTAACTGTTTCATCACTTATCATAAAAACTCATTTTATGTAAGAATTTGGAAAACATCATAATCATATTAAAATAATACAAGATAACCATGAGCCCAAGTATCCTTACTAATCATTTTTAAAATTGAAATAAATTAAATCCTATGGATTTAATCATTTATATTTTGTATTTCAATTTATTTTTATTCAAAAATCTGCAAATAATTTCAAAATCAAACCTAACTTCAACACTTCCAGTTAAGCAGATAAAATTTGCATTTATCAACAATTCGATCTGATTCAACATGCATCAATATGCATTACCAACACAGAATCCTTTTGCGCAATCGTAAATCACCAATCAAACCAAGTGTCAGGTCTGTCTTTGTCTTTCCCGCCGAGAAAAAGAAAGACATCGGACTTATCACCACATGCTCTAGTCCATCGTAAATCTCGCATCGAGCACTGATTAAGCTTATCCTCGAGAGTGAGGGGGGAAGAAGGGACCGATCCTTTCGGGATCGCGCGAAAAAAAATGCCGGGGACCTACCGCGCGCCTGATTGGCGGCGCTACGATCGCCACGGTTTCCGGCCCCACGAGCAGAGGGCGCAGAGACGATTTTTGCCGCGCCACGCCGGAGTGTAAATTAAGCTAGGTACACCTTAATGTTTCGGCCGCCGCCGAGGCACGATAAGATAACGAGTTAATTGTGCTCACTGGTTGCCCACACACGCACGCCCAGTCATACCGCGACCGGTATGCTAATGCTCTTTGAAGCTTTAGTTGGGATGCGAGACGCATACGAGTGCGCCATGTCGCTTTGATAGCGATAGTATATAAAACCATCACAGTGATTCTCAACTCAATTTTTTGATTTTGAATGATTGTTTTTGCAAAGATCTTGTCTACAAGATTTTGAGAAGGATCTGGTGTGGGGGTATTCTTAGAAAATTAATTAATTATTAGTGCTATAGACGAAGCTACAGAGTTGATATATATTTTATTATTTCTACTCACAAAACAAATGGAACCAATCAAAATCAATTAGAGTATGTGATTTATCCTGATTTCAGTATGCATTTGTTTACCGATTTACATTTATAATGTTGCCCATGTGGAAATGCCGATGTAATACCGACATTAACAATCGGGCCAATATCGGTTCATTTAATATGACAATATCGTCCCGATATTGGGATGTAACAATGTTTTTCTTCGGCCCGATATTGTCTGCCCATATTGTGCCAATATAGATCCCAATGTCGGGCCAATATTGACTGATCAACTTAGGTATCCAATATTGGTCTGATATTGGGGTCTAATATTGGCC